>JAFVLL020020904.1:16212-50098 GCA_021397915.2 Tor tambroides | reverse complement strand
CATACACTATATAGACAAAAGTATTGGGACACCCCCTTCTTTAGAACAGAAAAATGCATTTCCAAATCTGTGGCAACAACGATGGGAACATAATTAATGTATTTAAAAATTGTATTTCCATCTCTGTTGCAACAGTTTTGTAAGTGTCTAAAATGACTGAACCCATATGTACGAGTCACTGGTGTTTGGTGTACATTAAGATGTATACTCATGGAAATTACTAAAGTAGTCAAACCTGTTCATTAGAAGGGGGCGACCCAATACTTTTGGCAATATAGTGTATATCACAGTATAATCTCCTAAATCTCATATCATCATCTCTCTCTCTCTCTCTCTCTCTCTCTCTCTCTCAGGCAAAATCTTGAATAAAAATTTGTGAACTCAATGAAACCCAGAAAACGACTGTATATTCACATCTCTGTTGTTTCATTATTTTTTCAGAGTACCTGACGGTGGGCCTCTCGTCTGTGAAGAGGGAAAAGGGCAATTATCTTCAGGACACTCTTCAGTCAATCTTCTCTGCCTCCTCAGAGGAAGAGCTGGATCAAATGGTCGTCGTCGTCCTTCTTGCAGACTTTGATGTGAGCTGGATCCAGCAGACATTAGAGAAGATTACAGATGAATTCCACACGCGGCTGTCCAAAGGTCAACTTCTGGTCATCCACGCCAACGAAGACAACTATCCTCCCCTCACAGGACTGAAGAGGAACTTCAACGACGCTCCTGACCGTGTGTCCTTCCGTTCGAAGCAAAATGTGGACTACTCCTATTTGCTCTATTTTAGCAGTAATCTCTCCCAATACTATATCATGTTGGAGGATGACGTGACCTGTTCGAAGAACTTTCTCACCAGCATGCGTGAGCACATCGGTTCTGTGGGCAACTCGAAGTGGGTCACATTGGAATTCTCCAAGTTGGGCTACATCGGAAAACTCTACCAATCCAGAGATCTGCCCATTCTGTCCCGATTCCTTTATAATTTCTACCAAGAGATGCCCTGCGACTTTCTGCTGTCGCATTTTCACAGATTGTTGATGCAGGAAAAAGTCATTCGTTTCCGCCCATCTCTGTTTCAGCACATGGGCACATACTCGTCATTTAGGGGGACATTCAATCGCCTGAAGGATGAAGACTTTGTTGAAGAAGTTGCCGATAACCCTCCAGCAGACATCAGCACCAATATTGAAACCTATCAGACCAATACTGTCGACAAAGCTTACAGCCAAGGCTTAGAGTATTTCTGGGGTGTATCCCCTATTGGCACAGAAAACCACATTTTAGTGGTCTTTCATGAACCTGTTCTTATCTCCCGTGTCCAAATAGTAACCGGACTGGATGGGAAAGATGAGCTGGGCTATGCTGATGTGGAACTTGGAAAAACGCTGGTCAAAAAGGACTCGGAGGTAGAGTGCTCCGGATTTGACAAGCTAGGTTCTCTTCAGCAAGGCCAGTTCAATGAACCGGCTGTTCAGAAACTTGTGCCGGCAACCGTGGCATGTTTACGAATCCGAGTCACTGCAGCCCAAACGACCTGGGTCGTCGTACGCAAGATCCAGGTCTGGACTGTTAAAGCTGAGCAAACCAGATGAGATATTTCTGCTGTGCATTTCTCATCATGACTTACAAAGGCTTGAATCTTTAAAATAGACACATGCTTGGGAAGCAATGATGTGGTTTCACTGCATAAAATAATTGAATAAATATTCTTAAAACAAGATATATTTACTTGGGCATACTATATTTTCTTTAGAAAACTATATTTTAGGAAACTAAATTACATTTAGTTTTCTGTTTCCATTATAAAATATTTTGTTGTTAATAATATAAATAAAACAAAATACATTTAATAAACTTACTTAAAATGAACTTTTAAAAATACTAAAAAAAATAAATAAATAAAAAAAAAAAATAAATAAAAAAACCTCAAAACATTCTTTAGTAATTTTTTGCAAGGTTTCCTGAGATGATGCATATCAAATTTCATACAAATAGGGTTAGTGTAGTAAGGGTTAAAATATTTTCAATTAATGTTATTTTGATATTTTCTGTTTTCATTTTAGGTAATGTTTAGTCATTTTGTTGGGTATTTTTATCAATATATCTGTATATTTTGTTCATCACAATTTAGTTTATTTTATTTTGGTTTGTTTTGTTGTTTTTTTTTCCAATCAATTATTATTTTTAATGGTTTAAGGTTTCGTTAACGATAGTAACCCTAATTTGAACTCCTAAAAACTATGAAGCTTCAATATATATAAAATATATTTTATTATATATAAGACATGGCCTGGAGATGTGTAGTTGAGTGGCAAAAGAGGATGCCAAGATTCAAAGAGTATTTTACAGTCAAAATACAGTAATTAGATTTACAAGTCTTGTAAAAATAAGGGATAGTTTGTAAATTCCACCCCCTAGAGGTGATGACTTTGAAATACAACTCCCTAGTTCCATCACTCCAATTTTAATTTTATTTTAATTAACTTAAGTTTGCTCAGTATTTGGGGAAAAGGATAGATTTTATACCAAAGTGTCTTGTTGTATTGCATTTCCTGTGTTTCTGACAATCACATCAGCATGTATTCTTTACTGAACTTCACATGCATGGAATTAATGCTTGTTGAGCGCTATATGTTCTCTCTCCCTCAGGGACTGACAGTGAGAGAGCATCAGAGATAAATGAACAGCTCAGTATCACAAACTGATATCTTCACTCTATGAATATGAGTGTAATCTCTGTCAGTTAGTCTTTTTTATTATTCAATTATAATATTTTTCCATAATTTTGCTAAACTGTATACTGTTGTCGATGACAGCCAATTCAGCTAGTTTCATGTTTCTCATGCACTCTATCATCCCCTTTTTTTTTTTTTTTTTTTTCTCACATAGATGCTTTAAACTCAAATCCATATTTCATGTCCATTTCTGTGCTTATTGTTAAGTGGCAGTGTAATAAGCAGGCTCATTTGCAGTCTGATGGTCGTATTGCAAAATAAACCACTTCAGGATGCTACTCCACATTGCATTATGAGTCTAATTTGAGATAATGACATGCTAACTGTACTGGGTTGTCTTTATTTAAATGTATATTACTGTATGTGCACTACCCTATCTGAAAGCACTAGTGAAAATGCTTCTATTTTACATTTGTATAACTTAATATAAGACAATTTAAGACCAGCACAACAATTTGAATGAAAACTGAAAATATTGCTGGATCTTTATATATATATATATATATATATATATATATATAATTATTATAAATAATATATACATACATACATACATACTTATGACCCTGGAGCACAAAACCAGTCTTAAGTCGCTGGGGTATATTTGTAGCAATAGCCAAAAATACATTGTATGGGTCAAAATTATTGATTTTTCTTTTATGCCAAAAATCATTTGGACATTAAGTAAAGATCATGTTCCATGAAGATAGTTTGTTTATTTCCTAGTGTAAATATATCAATTTAATTGTTGATTAGTAATATGCATTGCTAAGAACTTCATTTGGACAAATTTAAAGGTGATTTTCTCAGTATTTTGATTTTTTTGCACCCTCAGATTCCAGATTTTCAAATAGTTGTGTATCAGCCAAATATTGTCCGATCCTAACAAACCATACATCAATGGAAAGCTTATTTATTCAGCTTTTAGATGATGTATAAATCTCAGTTTTGAAAAATTGACCCTTATGACTGGTTTTGTGGTCCAGGGTCTCTCACTCTCTCTCACACACACACACACACACACACACACACATACATACATACATACATATATATATATATATACATATATCAGATTTGTTACCCTGCTGACTTAAAATGTTTAGTTTATTGAACTAAAATATTCCAGTTGTCCCTTAAATTAACATTGAGTAACTTAATTTCAAGTTGAATAAACTAAAAATTTTAAGTCAGCAGGGTAACAAATTATTTTAAGTTGCAACAACTTTTTGGAACAATTTTTTTTTTTTTACAGTATATATATATATCAGCTTTGATCACAGGAATAAATTATATATTACAATAGAAAAGAGATATTTTAAAGTGTAAAAACATTCACATTTGTTTTACTGTATTTTCGAGCAAATAAATACAGCCATGGTGCGCAACCATCATTATTCCAAACCTTCGGCTGCCAGTGTGTATCATATACAGTATGTGTAGTGGTATATGTATTTTAGATATTAAATCTAAAATCAATCTGCACATTCTCCTTTGACCTCTGACCTCGGCTGAAATGCGCTGGCTCTGCTGGCTGACCGCTCTCAGAAGATATGGCTGAGGAGGAGACATCATAAAAAATAGGGATGGGTCATGTATCCTCGTGACCTAGTTTTCCCCAGAGCGACCAGCGTGTATCACGTTGCCCTCTAGCGTTAACTTCCACGTCTCTAGTTCAACGTGACCAGGTCGACTTGTTGGCAGGATACTGTGAATGTAACTGATTGCACAACCGTATATTGTCCTCCTGGCATCCTCTGAGCGCCACAGACAATCTTTCAGTTATAAAGGGCTCAAATGACATCCTAATTATATAAACTCTGCTAACCCCGACACTGTGATTATTGAGGCTGACAGTGCACTAAACATAGACTGATTCAGTTACAGTCAGCTGGAGTCAATGCTGTGGTCGAGACAAACACACGCCTGACCCCTCGCTGAGGCGCGCTGCTCGCTCCACCTCAACAATTCAGCTGTATGGCTTTTGTCTTTTTTAACATCAGTTTGAAGGTTTCGTTGAAGTGAAGTTGAATATGTTTATTAAAACTGATTGATAGAGAGCTGTTTGGATGTGAGACTGAACTAGTATAATGTAAATAGTTCAAATAGTGCTAGTTTTACTGCCTGGTTGTTTTTAGTCTGCTATGTGTAAACTGTACATTGACAGGTAATATAAAAAATGTGATCCATGTAGTCATACTGATTTTATTCAAGTCAGAAGTATTATAGGAATATATATTTAACCTAACAGGCTGGTTCATATTTAATATGAATCAACCTGAAAACACATACACAAATATCATAAAGGGTAAAAACAGGTAGAAATAGATTCTTACAGTAATATCAGTAAAATTGCACTTTTTATATCATACATCACCCTATTATTTTACCTTAAGATTAAAAAAAAGAAAGAATTCAAACCGGAATTTTTAACCATTTATTTTTTTTCATCAATAAGGCTTTTTAGCTGTTAAAATTATTTTACTGTTTATTTAGCTTTTTTAAAAAATTGTTTTGCTTTTAATATTTATTGTATTTTCTTTTACCCAAACAGAATGACTTTTTTAAAAAAGACTTTTATTTTTATAAAATTCTTAAATGTAAGCCACAATGTATTTTTGTATGTTTCTTAAGATATTTGAGAATAATTAAACATTGTATGTTATACACTTTACATGTAATGCGAGTCATAAAAAAGAACAATGTGTACAAGCTGCTCAAAAATAATTACATTCATACAAGTTTATTACTCACCTACACATGGCCCATAGTTTTCAGATATAAATCACAAGCATGAAATGATTCATTCCGGTTTTATCAGTCTGATCTGTTGACCGAATGAGTTTTCGTTCAGGTGTCCTGATGAATTATGCAATGAAAACATATACAGATCTAATGACAGAAGAATCAGAGTTCAATAGTTCATTAAGTACTATCTTCTTGTAACATTATATTATCTTTATAACAACTTGAATTAATAACAATAACAAACATTTTAACATTATATAATACTAGCTTAGTACTTCTTGAATGTACATCCAAAAATACAGTAAAAAGTGCAGTTATTGCCTTAAGGAACTAGTGTAACGGTAAGCTAATGCAGTCAGGCTTTTTCTCTCGTATAAATAATATATTTTTGGTTTTAAATAAACCCAGTTTATTAAAACTATGAAGCACAATTTTAGGTTGTATACATATGAACTGTTATATCTAACTCTTGTCTTGAGTTACTGAGCTCTTCTGGATGATTTATTTCTCTCTGTGTTTGAGCATGAGTGAGGTTTGGAAGCATGGAGTGGCAGCACATGTCTCAGCGGCCGAGAGCCAAGCATTAGCGGGGATTAGACACGCAAAACACTGTCCAGGTGAAGCACCAAACACGTGAAACACACACACAGCCCCATTTACCCAGCAGAACTGGGACATGGCCAGAAATGCAACAAGAAGTGTGATAATCAAACAAAACAGTTGATACGGACAGAAAACAGTCTGCATGGGAAGCTTGCAAACACCCAATGTAAAACGTGCACAAGTCAAGCAAAACAAAAAAGCTATTACCTCCTGATTCAGTCATATTACGGTAAATAATATTTGGACTTAGATCAAAACAATATTATAGAATAAAATCAGTTTGTTTAGCTCAGTTGCCACATGATTACCCGACAAAACATTTTTACAGTGCAATGGCCCATAATGTAAACATTATATATATTTTGCTTATTCTTTAGTGTTATTTCAATATATAAAAACGTAAGCCTTTAATATTCTAGTATATAGATTTCTGAACATTTGCTGCATGCAATTTAATGATAATAATTATTGCCATAGAAATGCAGTGAGAAATCAATATAGAAAATAACTAGTGCTGTCAAACAGTTAATTGCATCCAAAATAAAAGTGCTTGTTTATTTAATATATGTGTGTGTACTGTGTATATTTATTATGTATATATAAATACACACACATACAGTATATATTTTGAAAATATTTACATGTATTATATTTATATAATTTATATTACATATACGAATATTTTTCTTAAATATATAAATGCAAGTGTGTGAATTTATAGATACATAATAAATATTCACAGTACACACACACATATTATGGAAACAAAAACTTTTATTTTGGATGTGATTAATCGCGATTAATTGTTTGATATAACACATGGAAATATCTGAATACACTGATGTTGAAGCATATACGTATATATATATATATATATATATATATATATATTCAGCATTTAATAGAATTAATAGAAAATACAAGTTGTAAATATTTTTATATTATATTTTCAGTGATTCATAGCTGCATTGAAGTTTATATGTTTATGTTAAGCGTAATATATAAAGAGCGATTATAAGCCTGTTTTGATGTAGAATTTGCTATTATTTGCGATATCAAATTGTAAAAATACAATTTATTCTTAAAGAAAATGTGAGATGTTTTCCTTGATTTTCATTCGCAAGCATTAGTTTGAAATGATAAATAGTGATGGATAATTACCAGTTCCACTGAACTCTTGCTGTTACATCAAGAGATGTAGTAACGGGGCCGTGCGGAGCCATTCGGCCCGGTGTCACGTTGATTTCCAGTGTGGAGGATCAGTCTGAAGACCCTCCCTCCCCGCACCGCAAGATAAGAGGCACACAGATCATTTGGGATTAGTGTGAGTCTAAAAGCACACGAGGAACACTGACCCAATCAAAATCTGACTTCTCTCAACAGCACTGATCAGAACATCAGCCAGATCCACAGCGATCCTCCAGAGGAAGATTTTGGAGAGGTGCTGCATGAAAATGAGGGTGTTTTTTTGCAGTCTGCTGTTTGTGTTGGGAGGAGATGTTCTCCTGGCCTGCTCTCTGAAGAACTACACGCTGTACGTGGAGAGACACGAGTGCGGTCACTGCATGGCCATCAACACCACCATGTGCAGCGGAATGTGCTTCACACAGGTGAGAGCCGGACGGTTTTCTTGGGGTGTTTTCTTAGATGCGTGTCAAATAATTCTGACAGAAAACTGGCTGGTTGAAAACCATAGAGAAGCTGGTTTCACGAGGAATGTTATTTTCTCTTTTATTTTGTGCAAGGCATTTTTGAAAATGAAGTGCGCTGGTGCATCTGATTTTGAACATTAAGATATCATATTGAATATAATACTGCAAGCTATTTAATCAGGAAAAATGACCAATATCTTATTTAAAAAAATACTTTGAGTATAATTGTTCTAGCATATGCTTTGTGTGTGTGTGTGTGTGTGTGTGAGAGAGAGACAAAACAAATGTATATATATATATGAGAGAGAGAGAGAGAGTGAATCATAAAAATGAGACAATAGTATTCATAAATGACTTGTTTTGAGGCATGAAACGGCATATACACGAAACACCAAAAAGAAAAAGAGTTATCTTTCATTAGTCATTCTAGAGCCTATTTTGTCCATGTTGCTTATGAATCAAAATATCAGAAGATGACATGTGAAATCAGATAATAATATCACATGAGTTCTTCATTTATATACAATCTTCATATTATACATACTGTACATATATGTATATAGCTTTTGAGTTCTTGATTTTATTATCTTGGATTTTTTCAAGGCATGTTTTGTCATTGATTTCAGAGAAATCAATATAATAAGAAATATACACTGTATATATTACTACATAATAAACAATAATTAGTAAGAAGTATAAAAATACTATTTAGCTTTATATTAGATGAAGTATATTACATATATAAATATATTACTATAATATTTGAAATATATACTAGAGTGTGTATTTTGTGTATGTGACAGGACACAAACGTGCAAGGATTTGTGGGCAAGCGTTTCCTGATTCAGAAAGGATGCATGCATCGTTCTCTGGTCTATCATTCTGCTAAGATGCCCGGCTGTCCCGTCCACATTGACCCGCTCTTCTTTTATCCGGTGGCCCGCCGGTGCCGCTGCACAAAATGCAACACTACCAAGAACGAGTGTGTCTACAACCCAAAACACACTCCCAGCAAATGCTCCGAGCACCTGCGTGCCGTCTGAAACCAATCGAGGGGCTGCCCTCCTCACGATGAGATTTCCTTCTGATTACCTTTTGTTGCTCCTCTTAATGTTTTAGTAACATTCCTTAATGTTTTATTAGAAAGCGTTTCTGAATTCAATATGGTTGGTTTTGTAACAATGTTGTAATATATATATACACACACATACAAAACTCAGCTATAATGTCTTGCAGATGAGAGACGGTCTTTGTTGTGGTTCTCCTGTCTGTATCATTTTCACTATAAATGTCTGCATTAATCACTCAAGTCTCATTTACTGTAACTCATAATATCATTCACTACTTTTTTATTTTTATTTATTTATTTTTTTTCCAAGGAAAGGCTTCCTTTTTATTAGACAGAGAAAAAACACCATTACCAGAGTACCAAAAGTATATATACTAAACAAAAATAACAAATATAAATCTCCACAATAACAATAAAACATTCTTACCTTGACTTTGACCTTTAATGTTTGAGAGAAATTAAAAAATGGACTTTTTAGGTTACATCAAAGAGGCTTGTAGAATACATTTACAGATAAATTGCACATTTTGTCAAGTATGTATGTTTGCATGTGTGTTAGAAACGAAATAGGACAATTTGGCAAAACATGTATTTGAAAATGTTACTAATTGATGATGATGATGATGATGATCACACGTTTTATTATGAAATCAGCAAAGTATATACATAATGTTGTTTCAACTGAAAAATAAACATTAAGGATAAAATTTGGTCTGACATTGCCATATTATGAACATTGCGTGTAAATTTGGGATTTGTGTGACTTTTGTTTTCTTTAAAATCTGTTTTTACAATATATATATATATTTAATTCAGTAGGCTATAACTAAAAAGCAGAACAGATTAAAATCTCTATCTATTATATGGTCATAACATAAAATTATAGTTTCTCCGTGAAAACAAAAAGGATTGAAGGAAGGACACTACTGTCCTTGCTTTTTATTTGCAGTTTTGCGACTTGTGACAGTGGATATCCAAAACAAACAAATCTAGAACTGTTTAACATCCTCTTTCAGGACGTATCAAAGTTAGTCTTAAATAACAGCTTTTTTGTGCCACATTAAAGGTTCTTTGGTGAATTAATTGAAAGTGTGGAGCAAACAAGGCGTATAACAAACAGCAGCCATTTTGTGCAAAATCACATTTAGCATTTGGCAAATGTCAAGAACTCCCACCCTCAAACCTGTGCTATGTTTTCAAATATATTACTGTTCTTTTAAGAAGTTATCATGCATTTTTTATATGTAATTTATTGTACTTTAGTTGTGCAACTTGCCACATTAACTGAAAGTTGTTTCAATCAATGTGATTTTTAATTTTGCTTAATCTAAAAAAGTATATAATCAAATTAAACTAATAATATAATTTGGTTAAAGTTAAATAAATGATATTTCAGTCAACATTTCTAAAAGTTTTGTGCATGCACTATAGCCTAAATTTTTATTGAATGTATGTTTTCACTAATATGAATGTTTAGTGTAACAGCCCCATTTTACCCACATTCAGAGATTTCACATTTTAGCCTACTTAAAATATGGATCTCTAATATGTACATTAAAGAGAGTGTACCATGGAGAGTCAAAATCTATAAAGTATTATGTTGACTTTCATTGCTTTCATTTCTAGTGGATTATAGAATATTTATTACCGGTGTATCTATAATTAGATTAAAAAAGATTCAGTTGGTTAAAGTGTCTCGATGAAGGGCACAATGATATTTGATTCTAGGAGAGAATCGATATATAATATTTCAGTGGCCGTCCAGGAACAGTAACCTTCTATTTAGATCAGTGCTATTTATATTTATATATACTATTATATTAGCATTGATAAAAATGTACCTGTTTCTGGTTCAAATATGATCACTGTTCCTTTATGGTTTTACAACAAGCAACAGAAACAGTGCTTCATGATGAGTCCACAATTGTAGAACAAAACCAAGTGAACTATTGAAGTCATTGTTTCATGTAAATCACATAAATGAAAGTTAAATTTTTAAAAGAAATTCTTGCACAATAAATATGTTAACATTTGAAATATATGTTAACATTGTAGAAAATAAAAGCAACATAAACATGTGACTTCTCATATACTGCTTAATAAAAGTTTTTGCAGCAGTGAAGCAGATACTTTAAAAAAGTAGTAAATTTGTAAGGAAAATAATTATTTAGAGTCATTCATGTAGAACATTTTATTGGTGTAAGAGCCAGTTTAGGAAGAAATCCAACATTCTTTAAAAAGATAACATTTTAAAAATGTCTTTTTTTTCAAATACTTAATCTAAAACTTACTAATGCATTTAAATGTACTCATCTAAAATCCTTAAACACGCATACAAGTGTGCATGCAGTAGTGTGTCTCATTGCATGCTTACTGTAAGAAGATCCTGCTCCTCTGATTGGCTGAGCAGTCAGTCACAGCGGAGACATACAGCGAGGGAGTGAACGACCGGTATTGCCTGAGGCTTCTGGGAGGGGTTACCGTATATAACCCCTCTCTGCTGCTTTGCACAGTGACTGCGCCTCTGTCTACCTCAGTCCTCAGACCAAAGCACAAACCTCTTACTATGGCTCAACAACCAATCAGGTATGAACCAGAACCACTGTTTGTTGTGTGTTGTAATCAGTAAAAACCCTTTTGATGCCGCTGTATTGTTTATCAGTTTAACTCTTATACACACTGGGACTGTGGTATATTGACTAGGAAGTGTTGCAGTTAAATGAATGTGTCAACCTGACATTGCCTTGCTTCTTTTGACCTTTTCTTCTATAACTTCAAAGCCAAGCCTTGATTTTGTATCTTTGTTAAATGGAGGAACTGATTAGGAGTGAATATATTCATTAGGAATACAATGACGATGATTTTTTGAGGTATTGATTCATTCATTTGCTCTCTTATGTGTCTCCCAAGCCTCCCTGCCAAACTCATCAATGGTGGAGTTGCTGGACTGGTGGGTGTTACCTGTGTGTTTCCTATAGATCTTGCCAAGACAAGACTCCAGAACCAAAGAGGAAGCCAACGGCTTTACAAAAACATGTATGTTTGCATTCCACATTTGTAAAATTGAATTGATGTTAATTTAAATGAAAAGCAAAAAAAGACTCACTTTAAACCCTACACTGAACACTTGCAAGTTCTCTCAACCATAAACAAGACAGCATTTTCTTAGAAAGAGAGTTCCTGGGAGTAAGTGAGATAATGACCTGTCATGGAGGCCTGAAGGAAACTGTCAGGTCATTGTCACAACCCCAATGGAAATGCTCAAGATCCAGCTTCAGGACGCAGGACGACTTGGTGAGGCATAAATACTGACCCAGGTTCAACTTCTATCATGATTAATCTACAATTAATGTTCATTATGTAATCAATCATCAAATCAGTGAATATTTCCTCCTGTACTTCATGTCTTTCTTGTATTTAAAAAGCTCCCCAACAAACTTTGTATGATTTAAGCCAGTGGTTTTCAACTCCAGTACTGGGGACCAACTGCTCTGCAAATTTTGTATGTCTTCCTTATTTAACGCACCTGATTTAGATAATCAGCTCTTTAGGAGAGAGCTCCATGAACTGAACTGAGTCTGCCAGATAAGAGAAACATATGAAATGAGCAAAAAGGTGGGGCCCCAGGATCGGAGTTGAGAACACTGATTTAGTAGAATTGTAAAGTTTATTTTATGCAGGAAGTAACTTGACAAGTTATGCCAACTTTTACATTCAGTGGCCCAGCAGAGGAAGTTACCCGTGCTCCACACTGTGAAACTTGGAACAGCCAGTCCAGTCCTGAACTGTTCATACAGTGTGGGTCCCGTGTCTTCAATCAGGAAAGTGTCAGCCATACAGATTGCCCAGGAACTGCTTCGCACAAAGGGCATCCAGGGACTTTACAAAGGACTAGGAGCAACCCTCATGAGGTACGACTCTATCCTTGAAGGTAAATGTTAAGGCAATCCATTCTAAATTCAATCCACTTGCTCAATCTGTGGT
Source organism: Tor tambroides (assembly GCA_021397915.2). Lineage (NCBI taxonomy): Eukaryota > Metazoa > Chordata > Actinopteri > Cypriniformes > Cyprinidae > Tor > Tor tambroides. Next base: position 37,310 of record JAFVLL020020904.1, on the reverse strand, counting down.
TCAAGTACCATATAGATACCAAAAGGAAACATTGGTGTAAAGCAGGAGTGTCCAATCCTGCTTCTAGAGAGCCACTTTCCTACAGAGTTTGCGCTAACACATCGGCCTGGAAGTTTCTAGTGATACTGAAGACCTGGTTCAAGTGTGTTTAATTGTGGCTGGAGCTATACTCTTCTGGAAGGTGGCCCTCCAGAAGCAGGATTGGACACCCCTGGTGTAGCATGATTGACCCAAGTTGGACTTGCCCCTTGATCAACATCCTGTTGGAACAACATTGCCATCAACAATCCCAATTTTTGAGTCAGGTTATGGCAGAGTTAGAGTTCTGAACAACTTTCTTAATAGCCTATCAATGCCTTCAGATTTTAGGGGTAGGTGGGGGGTCAGGGCTGTATTTGTTTGCTAAGTACATTCGACAAAGTATGCTGATCCAGGAACGTCCAACTTGGGCAAGTTATCTCTTGAGACATTAGTAAAACAGACCTTGGGTCTTCTTCTTACAGGGACATCCCTTTCTCTGTGATTTACTTTCCATTGTTTGCCCACATCAACAAGCTGGGAAAGACATCTGAGGATGACAATGTGCCTTTTTACTGGTCTTTTATTTCGGGCTGTGTGGCTGGATGTACAGCGGCTGTGGCAGTCAGTCCTTGTGACGGTGAGTCTTCAAGGTTTGCTGAAGAACACCTATTTGAATAAATGTTAGTGAATTTGCAAAAACTAAAGTTGATCCCATCTCTATCCAGTCGTGAAAACCCGGCTGCAGTCACTCAATAAAAGTGCAAACGAAGACACCTACAATGGCGTGGCAGACTGCATCAGGTAAAGCAATCTGGTTAATGGACATTCTGGAAAAAAGAATCAGTAACCATTAATGCAATTTTCTTTTTCGGCTGTATTAATGATGATCCTGCTCTTTTGTTCCTACAGAAAGATAATCCGCAAAGAAGGGCCAACTGCTTTTCTGAAGGGTGCCGGCTGCAGGGCGCTGGTCATTGCTCCACTCTTTGGAATTGCTCAAGTGGTTTACTTCATCGGTGTTGGGGAGTTTCTCTTAGGACAAACCCCATTCAACCTTTACTCTGTCTAAGCTATCAAACCACCTGAATTAAACTTTAAAGGCCAACAGAGCTATGATGCAACTAATTATCTGAGAACCAACCTGCTCTCTTGACAATTTGTAATAATTTGTATGAGATTGCAAAATGGTTCAAATCTGGGTCATACAAAAACATATAACCCAAATCTACCATTACAGTAATCTGGAAAACACCTATAAAGGTTAAATGTTTCTATATGAAACAAGTAACAGGACATCATACACTCTCAGAAAAAAATGGTACTCAAGTTGTCACTGGGGTGGTACTCTTTCAAAATTAATATGTACCACTTAAGTACTAATATGTTCTTTTAAGGTACTACTATGCACTCTTTAGGGTATGAAGGCATATACCACCCCAATACCTTTTTTTTTTTCTAGGTGAGAGTTCAATTTCGTCATCTCACACCAACTATTATGTGTTGTATAATTGTTAGAGTGTGTTGAAACAAATGGTTGTAGGAGAAGACTGTTAATGGCTTAGAGTTTAGGTTCATGTCTTTACATGCTACCTATAGCATATTCAACTGGCTTATTCAGGAAGCTATATCATTTCACATGATAACGTTTCTTTTTCTTTTGGAAATGTATGGTCAGAGAAGTCAGGTTTATCCTCAGTGAGGGTTGATTTGAAAGCGTACGGCCATGATTCGTGCACTCATAGGGCCAGAAATTTTTATACATATGTCCTCCATCAACAGTTCTGTCCTACCTTTCTTGTGAAGTTTTGTATATGCACAACATAACGGAGGCACTGGTGATTAATGTGGACATCAGCATGGAGACATACCTATAAGGGCATTGTTATACAATATACATGACTCTGAAGAGACACACACAGAGACAGGATGTTTGATTCCTGCTGAAGTGAGGTTTTACATTCACAGAATTAAAAGACATTCTGTTCAACCCAACCTTGTTAAATTGTCATACTTAAGAGTCTGTGGAAACATCTTGAACCATTCCAGAAACTGGGTATTTGAGTGTGGTTCACACTTTGACATGTACTAAACAGAAGAAATATGGAACAAAACTATGTGGTTTGACACAAGGACCATAACCAAAATATATGTGTGCTTTGTTATTGTTAATTCCACCAATGCTCCTAATTTTGTTGTTAGTATGTGCAAATACATCTCAAAAGTTTCTTGAAAGTTCTCAGCTGTTTTTTTTTTAATGTGGAATGACACAAAATGTTAAGATATGTGAATAAAAAGAAAATCTACCAAACAAAACTAACTCAGAACTAAGTTCAGGCAAAATTTGTTCAGTTGGTAGTTCTACTCAAGCCTGTAAACGAACTGCATCCTTAGAGCTTATCAGTATTAAAGTATAACATTTGCTTCTATTTTTAGCTCCAAATAGCCCAAAACCAGAATAATAAAAGTTTTGTACAGTATGTAATACTATGTATTAAATTATGTGTGCTTTAATACAAAATTACAAAGTTAAAGATTCAAATAAAGCATGAGATGCAGTAAAGAAAACTCACTAATATGCAGCCATCTAAAGTGCTTGGTGAGCGTTAACTAAGAACACATCTGTGTTGGAGAAAAGTGCAAACCGCGCACTGCAGCTGAAACTTTAGCCTGATTCTGCCTTGGTGCTTCCTGCATAGCATGCACTTGCAGCTGACGTGCATTTCATGCCAGAAACACAAGACGAAATGAAGTCCTGCTATAAAGCAGTGATGTGGCCAGCATTACAGTAATGTATGTATTAAATTAAATTATTTGAAAATGAGATTCATTGTAGTTACGATGTAATTTACAATAAAGAATGGTTTATTTTTTCTGACCTCCTTATTTAAAGGCATACGGTAATTCCTGCTGGATAGTAATATAGTTACAAATCGAAAGTGCCATTTCCATTTGACTCCGGTGCTCATGTAGCAAGGAATACAATGGGTAACAAAATAATTTTCAAAAATGAATAAATTTCTGAGCTTAAATGTGAAATTTTGAAACAAATAGTTTCATATCAAAATGACTAGAGTTTTTAATGTTCTAATTCATTATTTCTCAGAAAGATTTACTGAGGGATTGGAAAACTATACTTGGTGGGCCAAAATAACGTGACAAATCCAGCCCGATCTCACGGCAATTCGTACATATTTTACGAGGTGGCTAATTCGTACGAATTCGTACGACCTCACTCGTACAAATTGATACGACTTTTGCCCTAATCATTGCATATTTCACGAGTTACCAGTCGTATGAATTTGTACGAATGACCTACACCTAACCCCGCCCCTAAACCTACCGTCACTGGGGTTTAGACAAATCGTACTAAATCGTACGAGTGAGGTCGTACGAATTCGTACGAATTAGCCACCTCGTAAAATACGTACGAATTGCCGTGAGATAGCGTTGGACAAATCGGCATAATCTATATTTAAAATTGAGTAACAGAAGCTTTACTTTATATCTACTGCCAAGCTGGTGCCAAATTCACACTGTGTGGGTATTTACACACACACACACACACACACACACTCTCTCTCTCGATATAAGACTCAAGCCCATGTCATGTGATACAACATGGTTTCGATTGTGCTACTAACATTTCACTTCCAGAGCCTTCCATTGCAATCAGTTAAAAAGACAAGCAGTATTGATGTCATGTGATGAGGGGGGCAACTAAGGTCCTGTTGTAAATCCTAGTCAGTCTGCTCGGAAAAGCCGTGGCACCCATAAAATGTTTAATTTAACAGACAACCAATCGGTAACATGAACACGAGAAATCGGCAAAAACACAAGAATCAGAAACTTCAAACAAGTTTATTTGTTCTCACGCTTCAGTGTTCCTGAGAAACTTGAATGCTGTTTTGAACTTGTTCTCCAGAAAATAAATTAAACACAAATTATGAACACTAACATCAAAAGACTGCAGTGTTATGTTTACAGTACAAAAAAAATCTCGACATTGTTTACACAAAGTGTAGAAATAACACACTAAAAATAGTTTACAACAGAGCCTCTACTCAAAAGCCACACTACATGCTCCATCTAGTTATTTTACAGTCTGAACAGGGTTGCTTTTGGGTATGAGGACAGATCTACATCAACATTGAATGTGAACGGAACACTTGTTTCATGTGTTACTCTCTGTTAGCATCGACTACGACGTATTCTAATTGCTACTCTAATGCCACTTCAACTTGAGGAACTTCAGCAGTGATGCACCAGCAGAAATATATCTGACCAACCAACGGCTGCCCCATTATAAACAACAAAAAAAGAGATTGTCACTTTTCCAATCCTTTCATTTAAAAAAAAAAAAAGTTCAACCAAATACTATGTTGTCTCTTCAGATAAATAAAAAAGGCACATTCAAATGCATAATATGAAACAACAGTTGCTGTACACTGGCCAAAACTGCTTCTATACACATTAACTGCACAATACAGATGACCATGATCGCTACAACTACAATGACAACTTGTGAAACTCTCACAGATATGTACACAGAATGTAAGACTGAAGACACACTCACATTTACTAATTGCTCTGCGAAATTTTACAGGCAAAATCCAGTCCTTTCAATAGGAATCTGCATGTTTGGGTGAAGGCGAATAAGTTCCCCATGTAGATTTCACTTATGATCAAGTTGGTCATGTGAATTTTCCACTTTGACCAACAGAAAGCTTTGGTTTGAATGTGACTTCTGTGTGAGCTGCACTTGATGCATTACTACACTATTGACAATAAACCATTTTTGCCGGCGAAATTTTGCCGAAATATCGCTAATGTCACTGTGTGTTGAGACTGTAAGTACATCTGGACTAAGCCAGTTTCAGTTCAGTTCAGTATGTGGGAAATTTGATTCTTTACAAATTATAGATACTTCAGTGTTCATTTCAGAATCCTGCGGATTTGATCATTTGAAGTTAAAGAACAGGTGACAATTTTTTTGTCCAATACCAGAATTTTAGGTTAAAAACGTGGGGTTCAATAGTGCGAGACCTCATTGAAAATCTGAGAAACAAAATCCAATTTAAACCTCAAAACACGACACATGGCACAGATGTGCTTTGAGTGACCTGAGTTCCTTTCCTGATCCTGTTTCCCTCTCGCATTACTTCTTGTCTCAAATTCACCATCCTATCCAATAAAATCACAAAAAACTACTAACTAAAAAAAGAAACTCACTAATTAAATAAGTGGATGTGTGTACAAAATAATTCACATGGACAGTCTCCCAATTATTTCGAAGTCAACCAATGCATTTATAACTTAATCATGCGATTTATATAAATGCATGTTGAAATAATAAAAATAACTCTTCAGTAACACTTTATTTTAAGGTGTCCTTATTAGACATTACATGTACTTACTATTATAATAACAACAAATTATGCATAATTACATGCAAGTAACCCTAAGCCAAACCCTAATCCTAACCATATAGTAAGTACATGTAGTTAATTAGTATTACTCAGTACTTAAATGTATAATTACACTGTAACAAGTACACCTTAAAGTGCAACCAACTCTTCTTCTAATGGCTCCACTTAAAGACACTGCTTGAACCATCCTCAATTGTTAAATAAATCAAGCAAATGATTCAGATGTTGCTCATGTCTGATCCGTTTCGTATTCACAGTGCAGATGGTTGGATGCAACCAATTATAGACGGTAGAAGGCACAAGACAGTGTCAGTGGATCTTCAGAGTCTTTACTTAGCTACATGTGTAAAATAACCAGGCAACTCTACACTATAAGATCCAGCTTGAGAATGAGAAGATTTGGCTCCATCGTGCCAGAGAATACCGGGCTGTACCGTTATCAGTGGCGGCTTCAGATGAGCCCGGCTATTACATAACAAACCCGATCATAGGTGTTAGCGTGAGTTCAAACGCAAGAAAAGCAGAGCTGGGAATATGTGTTAGTGTGCCTTTCCTGAAGTGGAAAGGACATGGAGAAATTCAGAGGGGAAGCAAGACTTAAAGGAACAGTTCACCTAAAAATCACCTTCGAGTTGTTCCAGTTTCTTTCAGCTATTGAACAAAGAAAGAAGATTTTCTGAAGAATGTTGGTAACCTTATAGTTCATGGTAGCCATTGACTTCCACAGTGTTTTTCTCCATACTGTGGAAGTTAATGGCTACCGTCAACTGTTTGGTTACCAACATTATTCAAAATATATTTTGTGTTCAAAGGAACTCATACACATGAAAGCCCGTTTCCACCACTGAATAATAAGATATAAAAGGTAATTGCGCCTTTTTATCTCACAATTATGACTATATTTTCTCAGAATTGTGAGATATAAACTCACAATAAAGTCAGAATTGCGGGATATAAACTCGTAATTCTGACTTTTTTTCTCAGAATTGTGAGATATAAACTCACAATTGCGAGTTATAAAGTTCAGTTCTGAGAAGAAAAATATGTTCTCAGAATTGCGAGTTTATATCTCTCAATTCTGACTTTATAACTCGCAATTTGAAGTTTATATTGTGCAGTTCTGAGGAAAAAAGTCAGAATTGCCAGTTTACAGTATGTCTCGCAATTCTGACTTCATTTCTCACAGTTGTGAGTTTATATTTCACAATTCTGAGAAAAAAAGTCAGAATTGCGAGTTTGTATCAGGCAATTCTGAGAAAAAAAGTCAGTAATGCGAGATAAAAAGTTGCAATTATCTTTATAATTTTCTTATTCGGTGACAGAAATGGGCTTCCATACATACAGGTTTGGAACAACATGAGGGTGAGAATGACAATAGAACTTTAATTTTTGGGTGAACTGTCCCTTTAAGAGGGCTTACTGGATGATATGGATACAAGGATTCTTCTGAAGATCACCAACATGTGAGTTTTTTGCGCATGTGTGTGTAGTTCTGATCCTTTGGTAAGCATTTGTTTGCATTTGGAATATATCGGTGATGTTGAAGACTACTTTGTTTGTGTACAAACGTAAAGCGAAAGGCATCTGTGGGTCTTCCTCTCACCCTTCCCAGCGGCCGTGGGTTTGCCACAGAACCCCTGGCATCACATTACACAATATTTTTATCTGACATGCAAAGCCACGCAGCAACAGCCTGGAATAGCATCAGTACATAAATCTGCAAACTCTTGCAGAAAGAGCTGATCAGTGTGCACTAGAACTGAACTCAAAATCTAAATTATATTAAAACGAATTTAACAACTTGTGTTTGTCGCATTTGGAAGATCCAGCTCTGCACCCAACCAGCAGGCATTAAATAAAGACAATCCAGCAGTTTGATAGAGGTTAAACAACTAGGCTGAACTAACCATTGGTTGGTTGAGGTGTACAGGATTATGAAAGTGGAGTTTGTTTTTGGCTCCTGAGTGGCAGAAGAACACCTTGAGCTTGGTTGGAATGTTATTGTTGTATATGCAAGTCCAGCAAAGGTTAAGTGTCAAAGGTGAAAGGTCATGTCCAGGTGAGGAAGACTGTGTTAGATCACCTCCCTGCTGTTTCGGATTGCACAGCATAAGACCATACTGAAGATCATGCCAATAATCTGTAAAAAGAGTAGATGTTATGCATGAAATTATAATTGACCCTGTTTGCTTCCTTTTTAAACCACAATTATTTATTTCATGATAAATAATTGTGGATTAAATTCCACAGTTATTATTATTACAACCCGAATTCCGGAAATGTTGGGACGTTTTTTAAATTTGAATAAAATTAAAACTAAAAGACTTTCAAATCACATGAGCCAATATTTTATTAACAATAGAACACAGAGAACATAACAAATGTTTAAACGGAGAAATTTTACACTTTTATCCACTAAAGGGTTGAAAAAGCAAGAAATTTTGAAAAGATTCAGCTGGGAGAACATCTAGCAACTAATTAAGTTAACTGACATCAGGTCTGTAACATGATTAGCTATGAAAGGGTTGTCTTAGAGAGGTAGAGTCTCTCAGAAATAAAGATGGGCAGAGGCTCTCCAATCTGTGAAAGAGTGCATAAAAAGTTTGTGGAATATTTTAAAAACAACGTTCCTCAACGTCATATTGCAAAGGCTTTGCAAATCTCATCATCTACAGTGCATAACATCAAAAGATTCAGAGAAACTGGAGAAATCTGTGTGCCTAAGAGACAAGGCCGAAGACCTTTGTTGGATGCCCATGGTCTTCGGGCCCTCAGATGACACTGCATCACTCATCGGTATGATTCTTTCATTTACATTACTAAATGTGCCCAGGAATACTTCCAGAAACCACTGTCAGTAAACACAATGCCAACTAAAGCTCTATCATGCAAAAAGGAAGCCATATACGAACATGGTCCAGAAGCACCGTCGTGTGCTGTGGGCCAAGGCTCATTTAAAAAGGACTGTTTCAAAGTGGAAAAGTGTTCTATGGTCAGACGAGTCCTAATTTGACATTCTTGTTGGAAATCACGGACGCCATGTCCTCCAGGCTAAAGAGGAGGGAGACCTTCCAGCGTGTTATCAGCGTTCAGTTCAAAAGCCGGCATCTCTGATGGTATGGGGGTGCATAAATGCATACGGTATGGGCAGCTTGCATGTTTTGGAAGGCACTATGAATGCTGAAAGGTATATAAAGGTTTTAGAGCAACATATGCTCCCCTCCAGATGATGTCCATTTCAGTAAGACAATGCAAAACCACATACTGCAGCTATTACAACAGCATGGCTTCGTAGTAGAAGAGTCCGGGTGCTGAATCGGCCTGCCTGCAGTCCAGATCAGAGAACATTTGGCGCATCATTAAACGAAAAATACGTCAAAGACGACCACGAACTCTTCAGCAGCTGGAAACCTATATCAGGCAAGAATGGGACCAAATTCCAACACCAAAACTCCAGAAACTCATAACCTCGATGCCCAGACGTCTTCAAACTGTTTTGAAAAGAAGAAGAGATGCTATACCATGCTAAACATGCCCCCGTCCCAACTATTTTGAGACCTGTAGCAGGCATCAAATTTGAAATGAGCTCATTTTGTGCATAAAATTGTAAAATTTCTCAGTTTAAACATTTGTTATGTTATCTATGTTCTATTGTGAATAAAATATTGGCTCATGTGATTTGAAAGTCTTTTAGTTTTCATTTAATTCAAATTTAAAAAATGTCCCAACATTTCCGGAATTCGGGTTGTATTATTATTAAAATATACACCACCATTTGGGGTCAGTAAGATTCTTTTTTAAAAGAAATTAATACCTTTTTTTTCCAGCAAGGATGCATTAACAAAAATGATAGTAAAGACATTTATAATGTAACAAACAATTTCTATTTTTAAATAAATGCTGTTCTTTTAAACTTCATCAGAGAATTCAGAAAAAAAAATGTTTCATGATTTTTTTACAAAAATATGGGGCAGCACAACTGTTTTCATCATTGTATCATAATAATCATAAAAGTTTCTTGAGTAGCAAATCATCAATGATTTCTGAAGGATCATATGACACTGAAGACTGGAGTAATGATGCTGAAATACACCTTTAACTTACAGGAATATATATTATTTTATTGTTTGATCATAATAATATATTAAAAGATAAAGATAATATTTTAAATTGTAATGATATTTCACGATATTACTGTTTTACTGTATTTTTTATTAAATAAATGCAGCCTTGATAAGCATAAGATAAGAGAGTTCTTCCAAAAGCACTCCAAAAATCTTACAAACCCCAAACATTTAAATGGTAGTGTATATTAATATATTCTGACTATCTTAAATATATAGATATACGATAAAAAAAAGCGTATATACGATAAAAACCTAATCCAAAACAAGGAAAATGGTCAGGATGTTGGCTTCAAAAAGCCTTGCTTTAAAGTTAAAATTATTTAAAAGTATTCAAATGATGAAGTTTGAAAGTTAAACAGGATCAGGATTAAAACTGACTAAATTGACTACAGTTAATGACGTAACGGCATTTACCATGACTCCTGAGATTCCAATCCCCACATAACCCACGATGAAGAGCTTACTGTTGAAAAACTCTTCAATGGCCGCATGACATGTCTGCATAGACTCAAACAGATTGATTATTGACTAATTGATAATATGCATCTCAGTACCACATCTTCCTAAACAACTCAGTTTCAATGCATGTTGAACAGATGTCACACTAACTGAAGTGTTATACAGTTTTACAAGTGCCAAACATACTAGTGTCCTACTAATTGCATGAATAATGGTCATCATCTGTGCTTCAGTCATTCTCACCTGGTTTGATACGGCGTCTGGACACACACTGGTTGAGCCACAGCAGTTCAGCTGCAGATGGGAAGCATTACAAATGTAAATCTTTCATAACAAGGTTAGACAAATATCTAATTTATATTATATTTATATCAGTGTTGTTACTGATAACTGAAACTGTGTAGTTTTTGCTAATTAATATACTGTAAAGCTAAAATAAGCTGAAACAAAAATGAGAAATATTGCCTTGGAAACGAATTGAATTAAGTTTAAAAGTTTAAAACTAAAACGGAAAAAAAAAATGTTTTAAAATGACAAAATCATATAACAAAATTATTACAACTTAAATTAACATTCAAAATGTTAATAAATAGTATAACACATTTTAAACAAAAGTAAAATAGTACTCTAGAAGACACTAAATAAGCATATGATGTTTCTAAATAAGCATTGTATTCATAAAATATTAGTAATCTCTATAGGCCAGTTGATTTTGTTAATATTTTCCACTTTATATTTACTGTTCCTGTTTAAATCAACAGTGAGATGCAAAAAAATGAGGTAATAGTGTAAACTCACAGTGACATGGTAGGACTGGACGGTTGCATTATTGCCATTGTCTCCTGCTGATTCGTCATAGAATTGTTTTATTTCCTTAATGATCTAACATAACAAATGAATAAAAAACTGATTTTATTTCAAGTGAACTCCGAATCAACATGACTGCGATCTTTTGCAGTTTAGTACCTCGTCTTTGTTGAGGAACCCAAACACTCCTGCAGCAACTTCTGCTCCAAAGATGACCAGAAGACAGGCAAAAAACTGCCACGAAAGAGAGACACAGTACCTGGGTTACATCTACTTTAGATTTCAAACAGTATTTTATTTAAAGAAATATTCCAGGAGAAAATATTCTTTTTTTCTATTCTCAAATCAGAATGTTTTAATAAAACAGCAACATCCTCAAGTTAACTGTTAGTGAATAATATTGTTTTGTTAACTCAAAATGAGAAGTATATCATACTCACCAATCCCAGAAGGCACTGAGACTCCCTCACGGCACCACAGCAGCCGAAGAAGCCCACCAGCATCACCAGACCCCCGGCCGCGATGAGGATATAGACCCCTGCACAGGACACCAGAACACACAGAGACATTTAATGCTTTAACTGCTGGGAAAATCTGAGCAATTTTGCTAAATTAAATATTGCAAAGCATGCAGTATGTCTTATTTCTACTGGCAGCCAAAACATTGCTTATTTCAAAACACTTCAAATATTTAATACATTCAAAAAGGGGTGAGGGATATGTCAATTTTAAAATTCCAGTTGTGCGGAAATCTGTTGACTGTTTTTTTTTTTTTTTTTTTTGTGGAAAGATGATTACAGCAATTGACTGAATTTTTAATGAAAACATTTGAAAGCCTGTTGTCACAGAAACCTAAAGGTCTGCCATTTTCCACCAAAAAAGTTTAAAAGTTAATTTATTGTTATTTTACAACTGTAGTATAATTCTACTTTACACTATAGTAAAATAACTATATTAATTGCTATTACACTGTAAAAAAAAAAAAAAAGCTGAGCCAGCTTAAAATTTTAAGGCAACCAGCTTCAGCAGATTTTTGAGTTTTCTCAACTTGTTGTTTTAAGTTTATACAACAAAAAGTTGAGAAGCTCCTACAAAAATTAGTTGAGAGAACTCAAAAATCTGCTGAAGCTGGTTGCCTTAAAATTTTAAGTTGGCTCAACTTTTTTTTTTTTTTTTTTTACAGTGTAACATTAATAGTTAAGTTAAAGCTAAAGTTATGTTACAATATTAATCTATTTATTTCTTAGAGCCAACAACAACAACAACAACAATAATAATAATAATAATAATAATTATTACGGAGCGTCTATTTACACTAAGTGCAAATAGCCCGTCTCGTTGGCAAAGACTATTTACACCAACTCCGCCCACTAATGTGTGATTGAGTTACTCAACACTAATAAAAGACGCCGAACCAGTATCAATTACAGTGGCGCAGGTGGCAAGATACATACTTTTTGACGCGAGCGACCCGAGTTCGAGTCCGCCTTTTGCCGACCTTTTTTTTTTTTTTAAATCTCATATTGCATCAAAAAGGCATTTTTTAAATAAAAATTAAGGAAATAATCAAAAAGTTAAAAATAAGTGTACCGGGTAGGGTTAGGGTAGGTGAAGGGAGGGCTTTATTGTCCCAATAAGGTGGAATGCACTTAATAATTTGAATTAAAATGATAATTTACACTCAATACGTTATTATTGCGTACTGTTTTATAATGTACGACAATACTGAGGTGCATATAATTGCCACTATTTGCAATAAGTAGTATAAATAGCAGAAAATCTTGCTATTTTAACATAGTGTAAACAGAATCTATAGCTATTTGCACTTAGTGTAAATAGCATATCTTTTAAAAATACTGCTATTTTCACTTGGTGTAAATAGAACGCATTGCTATTTGCACTTAGTGTAAATAGCATCCATCGCTATTTACACTTTGTGTAAATAGTAGCCTATCTATTGCTAAAAAAATATGATATTTGCAATTAGTGTAAATAGCATCTAATTGCTATTTACACTGAGTGTAAATAGCATCTATCGCTATTTGCACTTAGTGTAAATAGCATCTATCGCTAAAAAATATGCTATTTGCACTTAGTGTAAATAGCATTTAATTGCTATTTACACTGAGTGTAAATAGCATCTATCACTATTTACACTGAGTGCAAATAGCCGCTGCCTTATTATTATTCAAATTGTTTGGCTTCCTATAAACACCAGTGGGAATGTAATGAGATACTAAAAAGAGGTTTGAGTCCACTTTTAAATACAAGTCAATGCATTTTTTAAAATTTTTTATTTAATGATTTATTCTTATTCTGTTTAATTTGGTCACAAGGGGGAGAAGCTCTTAATTTTGCTCTCAAATTGTACTGGATTTATGCAGTTCATTTTAAAATGTACAAAATGTTCTTTCTTAGAGGGTCTGAGGTCACAAAATCCAGTGGAAAACACTGATACTGTATATTATAAAATAGTACTGATAGTTGCATATAATATACAGTAAAAACATAAGCTAAAAATGTAACATAACAACAGTAAAAACAAATAACTAATAATAATAATAATAATCACTTATAATTTGTTTTGGCTTTAAATGCATCACAGTTTAAATATTAGCAATAATCCTGAAGATCCTGCAGATTTTAAAATCATGTACTTCCGGTCGGTCCTGCTCCAGCCAAGCAACTGCCATTGATGTGAATTGGAACATTTAAGAATAATTTTCTCCTGGCATTAGTCCCTTTTTGGCACTACATTGCTGTGGTTTCAGCAGGATGTAATGTAACCGAGGCACCAGCAGAGGGAAGCACAAGCGTTACTTGAGTCTCTTTGGGAGATGACGGCATGTGTTTGAGCACAGCGTGACCGCGCACAACCCTTAAAGATGATCTCACTGGCTTTCACTCCAGCCTCTTCCATCAACTTATTGTCCTCATTAGAGCAAAACAGAAAGAGAGCGTGGGGTGCATGAATTCCCATCTGCCTCCGCAACAGAGCAAAGCCACAAGTCTAATGCCTGACAGGTTCAGTCAACATCAGGGTATGGAGAGTCTGCTTATCTAGGATCAGCTTCCTCAGACTTCTGCCTCAAAATGTAATCTAGAGACATGAGCTCTTTAGTTCAGCATGGGGAGTTCACCCTGAGCCGGTATAATTATGCCACAGGAGACCTGGGACAGGTGGGAAGTCTGGAAATGAGATCGAAGCTCTCCCGAGAGAGAGAGACTGTAGGGGATATTGCGACCCTTTATCTTGCTATATCATTAAATAGGATAAAAAGGCAGATGATGAGTAATTACTACGCTGCTTGCAATGTCACCCTGTAGTATATCATATTCATCATTCAGGCCAGGGTATTAAAAGATACAAAAAGGTGCAATTTTTTGACCTCTTATGCTCATCAAGGCTACATTTATTTGATTAAAAATACAGTAAAAACTGTAATTTTGTGAAATATTATTACAATTTAAAATAACTGTTTTCTATGTAAATATATTTTAAAATGTAATTTATTACTGTGATGCAAAGCTGGATTTTCAATATGCTGATATGCTGATCAAGAAACATTTCTGATTATTATCAATGTTGAAAACAGGTGTGCTGCTTCAGTGTGATATTGTTTATATACTGCAGTTTAATAATAAATTAACACTGAGTATCTTAAATTTTAGAAAGTTTTGCTAGCTTTATCCATCAATGGCAATGGATTGAAATAAAATCAAAACAGAATTAGCCTTATACATAATGTAGTGGTATGATTGAACGCAATTTGAACAAATTGGCTGAGCGAATAATTCAATGAGTCATTCAACAAAAAAACAACTTGTTTAGTCCCTGAATTAATCAGTGCATTTTAACAAATTGGTTAAGCGACTAATTCAATGACTCACTCACTTTCTCCACTCACTGGTGTAACAATATAATCTGCAAAAAAAGAGTCACTAAAAATCTCCATCACTAGACACAAACAGAGAAAAGTCCCTGTTGTTCAATTAAACATTATAGACCCTCATAAAAGTCACTCCCTCATAAACACGTCGCATGATTTAAGGTGTCATTCATATCTTTAAAGTGCCCCTATTATGGATATTTGAAAATGAGCTTTCATGCAGTGTGTAACACAGCTTTAAGTGAAAGAAAACTTCCTGCAAAGTTTTAAATCTGAAAGTGCACCGTGTATAAAGTTATTGTCTCTCAAAAGAAAGAGTCGACTCTGAATCATTGAAACTAGTCGTTTTTAAAACGAATCCCAAACCGTTTCATGTTGACCTCAACATGAAACATTAGCATATTGTCCAGCCACTTGTTGCACGCGCAAACCTGGGAAAACTTGATTTTGGCGTTGGTCTGAATGAAAATGAAAATTCATTCTTTGCCACTAGGTGCCGCTTTTGGAGCGTTAAAAGCTCACAAACACTGCTTTAAATGAAATCGACCAATCACTGCAGATT
This sequence comes from Tor tambroides, assembly GCA_021397915.2. NCBI lineage: Eukaryota > Metazoa > Chordata > Actinopteri > Cypriniformes > Cyprinidae > Tor > Tor tambroides. The sequence continues at coordinate 22,018 of JAFVLL020020904.1, read as the reverse complement.
AGCGTCACGCAAAGGAGGGGTTTGGATAAATGAATCGTTGAGCAAATCGTGTGGGAGTCGTTGCGCAAGTAAGGTAAAAAGAAATGCATGTTATAAGAAAATAAAAGTGTTTTTTCGACCTTGCATGCATCAACCTGTTGTTGGTGACTCCCAAAACCAAAATAGGAACCTTTCATAATCCATAACAGGGGTACTTTAATACTAATAATGCTTAGGTTTAGGACTTTGTTCAAAATGCTAGCTCTCAGTATGAGCAATGGCAATACTTGTCTTTGCAAACACCACTAAATAGATGCAAACAGATAAAAAAAAAAAAAAATCATTTCTCAGAACATATACTTCCTCTGTGCAGAGAGTGTTACTTACTCATGCTGAAAAGACTCTCACCATTATCTCAAGCACTTGCAAAACAAAAAGAGTAAATCTGAGATGAACGAAAACAAAGTGTGACAGAGAGAGTGAACACAACCTTTATCTTCCCTCTTGAGTAAAAACATTCTTGTCACACACTGATAATATTTACACCGTTGCCACAGTAGCTGTGGAGAAGACAAACTTTTGTCATTGCAGACTGTAATCTACAGTAAAAGTCATGTAAAATGTGTGTGTAGATGGAGAGGACTAAGAAGCCTGAACTGGTTAATGTCAGTACTGTCAGATGGTTTATTCCAAACGATTAAAGTTATAGGGCTGGGTGATATGAGCAAAAATTCATATCTCTGTATTTTTTGGCTGATTTGCGGTATACGGTATATCTCGGTATTTTGTATGTGGATTAAACAAATAAAGTGAATGTATGTAGGCTTATGCAATGTGCAAAAAAGGGTTAAAATCACATTACATTCTAACATTGTAACATTGCAATCTAAAAAAAAAATAATGCTTTTAAAGCAGAAGTTAAATTTACTAAACTAAAAATGAAAATAATAAAAAAGCACAGACTAATTGAGTAAAAAGGCCATTATACTATACAGTTAGTGTGACTGACGGCAGAAGGTCTGGGAACCTTGGCTGCTTTGAATGGCCAAGACCCACCCAAGAAGCCATATGACTGACAGGTAAAGCAACCAATGACATTTCATGGTATCATGGTATCTTTGTTTCCAGGCGAAACGTTAAAAAACGCGACACACAATATATCGTCAGGAGCAATGGGTATTAATTATGTGTTGCCTGTTGCCTAAGTGACGGTAGCCATAAACGTACATTTTATGAATTACCAAAGACCACCGTTTCAGCTAAAAATCTTCTTTACTGTTCTACTCAAGAAACAAGTCACCTACATCTTGGATGAGGATGAGTAAATTAACAAAAAAAAAAAAAAAATCATTTTTGGGTGAACTATGTCTTTAATGTTATAAAATGCAAAGACAGTTTTATATTTTTATTTATGAAAACCTATTTTATTTCAATTTATACAGCTCCACTACCATTTTGTAATATTTTCTAACATAACTTTTTTTAAATAAAAAAATATATAATCAGCATAACAATTTGAGTAAAAAGTTAGTAATAATAATAAATAAGTTACATAATAGAATTATAAAAAAAAATTTTATTTAAAAAAATTATTTAAAAGTTTTATATATATATATATATGCAGTATGACAATTTTAAATAATTTTATACATATATTTTTTATTATATAAATATATAGTGGAACTATGTAAGTCTATATAAATGTATATGGGTTGTGTTTGTATCTAACTATGGAAAACATGTCTGTGTGTTGTGCAAATGTGACTGTGGTTTGCAGGCTGAAATGAGGAAGATGACAAGTCTTCATCTGGGCTGATCAGAAACGACTATGAGACTTTGTCACTGGGATCTTGCTGAGGCTTTGAGTCACGCTCACTCACACTGGTTTCTCTTCACTGCTTTAAGTGCTAAAACCCACAGATGAGGGTGATGTCAGCACCTAAACCAAGCTTGAGGAGGCTGTCTGAGGATAAGAATATTTCCTGACATCATGAAGTTCTGTTCTCCTCTGCAGCCAGATATAGCCCTGCATGACCTTCTGTATCCCTCTCTCCTCTCAGGTTGAACTGTTGCTACAGCAAACCTGAAGTCTTGTGGTTTCCTCCATGTATGCACAACTTGAAATGTCACTTCCTGTTTTCAGAAACACCAACCTCTGAAATATACAAGAACTCAGTGTGTCTCACGAGGGCTGGGCAGAAGGCCGTGGAAACTTTGCCACCCTGAGTGGCCTCAGATGTTTCCATCCAGTACCAATAAACACTATAGGTCTGCCTGACGCTGCTTTATTTCTGTTTTAAGGGCTACAGCGGGGTCCAAAACTCTGAAAGCACTAAATTAAATGTTTTTTTTTTTTTTTTTTGTAATTCATATTTTGCAGAACTGCAGAATCTATTAAAAAATATCCTATTTATTTTTATATAATTGTATATAATTTTAAATATATAATTTTAAAAATTATTTACATGTATTAAACATATAATATATGGTTTTATATTAATTATAAATATTATTAAAGTACTATCATTTCATTCATTTTTTACAATGTTTTTTGTAATATTTTTAACAACTTTTTTATTAAAAATATATTATCAGCATAACAATTTGAGTGAAAAGTTAATAATAATAATAAATAAGTTACATAATAGAAAATATAGTAGTTTAATAATAATAATAGAGAAAATATAATAATAATAGAGAAAAATATAATAATAATAATAGAGAAAATCACTATAATCTACAATATTCCATGTTTTTCCTGTCTGTCTGGCTACAGCGGGAAACCACTAAATATTTGTTTTAATAAAAAAAAAAAAAAAAAAAAATATATATATATATATATATATATATATATATGACATTATATAGGCTATACTATAATTAAAATGATTTTAGATTTACTAATTAGAATTATTTAAATATGTTACACAATATAATTAATGTTCTTTTATATTTACTAATTATTTTTAATTCATATTTACATATTATAATTTTATTCATTTTGTGTCATTATGTTTATGTTAACTCTAAAACGTATTTTATTTCTAAACTCTAAAACTGCTTATTTTTTAAAATCTTCCTGTTTTAGGTTTTCAATCACATAATTTCAGTGTAGTCTCAGATGCTTCTTTGGCCCCACTGCACACAAATAAGCCAAGAGACAAAAGTAAATGAGTATTTTTGGAGAAGTGGAGGCTGCCCTCTGTAACACTGCCAAAATTAGACACACTGTCTGTAAGGCTGATGATACAAGGGGCAACTTTTTGAGCAATGTTGCCAGGCAACTTTAGTTAATGTGGGCAACCAGGTGAGACACAGGGCCCACGACCGATCTAAGTATCCAGGTTGAAATTTGTTACCCATTCTCAGTGGAAAAATGCCCAAGCAACACCGCTCAAAACAAGTTGCCTGGCAAATTTCCTCAGAAAGTTGCCCCGTGTATCATCAGACTAAGGCCTTGAAGCAATATTGTGAAATTGAAATTATCAATGAATTACTTACCGATAAAGAAGGTATCAGGTCCGCCTTCTCCTAGAAGAGACACAGTATTTGGATCAAGTCTGAGCCAGAGGCCCACAGCCAGAACCAGCGAACCTATCAACTGCAAAAACAACAGCGAAAGATCTTTAGAGGATGACATTTCAGATCCAAAGAACACAAAAGAGGACATTTCTGAAGAATCATCATCAGATAAAATCACTATACCACACATTACATGTCGATACGAGCTCAATGACGTCAGCTCAAGTTCAATTCCTCAAGATGAATTCATTTGACAAAAATGAATAAGAAAACACTGTCAGAGCTTTATCTAAAGCCTGAAAAACTCTGTACTCTTTGTCTTCATTTTTCCTGCAGTTATGGAGAGGTGGCACAGATATTTTCCACTCTGGCAGGATCCTTTCGCTCTTAAATCTGAGAAATGGCAGCTGAAGGCCAAACCATGAAAGGAAAAGCAGGCCGTAGAATTCAGCCACCATCACCATTAAACCAACTCTAGTTACTGCTGACAAGGAAAGCAGACACTCATCTGTTAAAGCTCATTCAAAAGCCCAATCGTTTGATTAGTTCGTATAGTTTGATTCGATTTAAAATTCCCTTCTCACTTTTACACTCTTGGACTCCTGTCACCACTGGGTGCAATTTCTAAAAAAATATTTACCAGAAAAATGTTTTTTATTTTTTAAAAATGTAATTATTTAGCAGAAAAATGTAAATACACAACACAGTACTTCTGTGGGGGGGAAAAAATAAAATAAAATAATATATTAATTATATATTAAATGCTTATAAATTATATATTAAATAAAATTATATATATAATTATAATATTATATATATATATACACACACATAATATAAAATCAATTATTTAGAGACGCTTTTGATTATTAATATTTAATGAAACCATTAAAATGGAATTGCAAAAATGAATAGAAATCAGATTTTGGTAAAAATAAAACTGATTTTGAGAAAAAATAAAACATTTCATAGGGCCTTTAAATGTAATTTTTGTTAAATGTTTAATAAACTGCAATTTAATATAGGAAGTTTCATGATTTCAATTTACATTTTAATACAATTTAATCTAACTATTATAACAGAATCTAGAAAAATTGAAACAAAGAAAAAAAAACAAAGAAAAAAAAATGGAATCCAGAAAAATTAAAACGAAAAACAAAAACAGAATTAAAAAAAATAAATAAATAATAATAATAATAAAAAAAACATGTTTAGCCCTCTCTAAATTTCTCCAATTTGGAGAGGGCTAAACATGTTAACACGGGCTTTTGTGTAAAATCAACACCTCTGGGATTTCTCAGGTCTGAAGAGCAAAGATCATCTAAGGCCATGAAAAATCATATTACATGTGTTTAAAAAGAAATCCATGAGGATGATGCAAGACGAGCGGCACTTTCCTCAGCCTCTCCTGTCTGCTACAGCTGTCATAACACAACCCCCCGCGGGACAGCAAACCCCTCAAACACTCGGCAGAGTAACATCATCCCTCCCTCCCTCTCCAGAGACCTCCTCAGGCATCAGGGGTTATCTCTGGGACAAAAGACCAACTGTCTGTCTGTTGCACACTGCACTAAACAGGACAATGAGGAGTGTGTCTGTGCGTGCGATTGAAGAAAAAAATAAAAAAATAAAAAATATATATATATATAAAGAAATATATACCCTCTCCAAATTGGAGACATACATATATAGCCTATATTAGGGCTGGAGATTTAACGTGTTAATTAGATTAATTAATTACGGTGAAGTTAAAATTATAAATGCATTTAACGCACTTGCCCCGCCCCAGACCTGGCACTTCATAGGTTGATTTCACAGTTGATTGATGACAAATAGGATGCAGGGCAACAACTCACTGCGTGATGGAGCCTAGCGAACAACAGTTCAGTAAGTAAGTTAATATTGTGTTATTTTAGACACAATGTTGTCTGTTTTGCTCAATTTTTCCAGCGAAAATATAAAGACAAAGCAGTACTGTTCATCTCCGAGCAACACGGCATTTAATTTCTTAATGCACGTTTTGAACGAACTGGGTGAACCATTTGGGGCGTTGAACCACTGTCCATAAGCGCGTTGGATTTGAAGTGGCGCTGCACAGATCGATCGGTGTATGACATCAAAGTACCGCGAGAGCGATTCAAAAGCTACGCAATATCGCTTTCATTATCGCAGATGAATCGCCTTCGATAATGAACGCGATATTGCGTAGTTTGTCAGTGAACTACGGCTCTGTGTATTAAATGCCGCTCCATTTGAAAACAGGTGATGGAGATTTACCGCTAATCAAGGAACCGGCTTTACTGAC
>JAFVLL020020904.1:0-16112 GCA_021397915.2 Tor tambroides | reverse complement strand
TGCACTGTATACAGCCCTAACCAAACCAGTTACAGATTGTAAAAGGAGCTCGAGCTCATCATTTAGCGATATACTCTTCCTCAGTTTCACGTCTGGCTTCCGCGATGTCGTTCTACACTGTCGCGCACAGAAATATGTCAACAACTAGACTTTATCGTTATTATCGCGGGAAGACTAATTCTTATCGTGGGGAGAATTTTTACTGGTATATCGCAAACGATAAGATATCGCCCATCCCTAATGTAACATGAGTGGAGATGAAGCTCATCTGGATGGCATAAAGCCTGTGATTTGCAGTGCCACCAAAGCCTTACTAGAGCAACAGAGATTGGAAGTTATGGCCATTTGTTTCACAAAGTCTTCTTCAAAACATCTCCAACACTGATGCACATTGCAGGTGTGGAAGTGGAAAAAGTTACACTGAATAACACAGGAGCTTCCTTTGACTAAGGTATGCACATTTGGGTTAAGTGTTTGGGTAAGCCCAGATAATGAATGTTTGGAATGAAATACTTGAAAAAATATGGTGTAGGATTTACTTCAGAAATTGCTAAATTACACAAATAATTAGGCAAGTAAAACATTGAATTAAATGTGTAAACACTGAATTAGACTGAATTCCAATACTCCAATAATCTAATAATCTATTTTTTTTACAGTGTGTATACTGCTTACTGTTTTTATGTGAAAAGTATATGGTATGCATTGTGCGAACTGCACTATTAATGCATGCTTATATGTTGCATGATTAGTAAAGTGAGTGAATGTAATTTTCAATGCTATTTTTTTTGTCTAAATGTCTTACTTTTTGGTAAGCCTAAAATTAAATATGTTCCACTCGCTGTACACTTCAGATTTTGGCGAATGTAGAACATAATCTATGCATTAAAGTATATATTTTGACATACATTTTTATATGTCCTAATTTAGACAGCTAAGCATACATATGTGTGTGTGTGACAAACTGAAGATCCAGCTTAAGGAAAATGTCACTTGTTTGGAACTTTGGCAAATCCTGATGCTAAAATGGCTGAAAATGTGGGGTGGGGTGGGGGTGCATGGTAATGTAATATAAAATACTAATAAATCTTTACGAGAGTTTTGTTATTGTGGAAACAGAAAATGTTCCTAAAGTTCAAACTTATTTAATAGGAATTTAGGCGTTTCTGTGCAATGCTTAAATGCAGAAACCACATTCACATTAATTATTGTTAAGAGCTCCAAAAAATTACTCCAAACTTAATGACAAGTCAGGATGATACACCCAAAGACAGACCTCTCAAAACCTTTTTGACCAAGGAATTTTCATGACTTTGCTGGTTTTTTGTGATTACTGGATAAGGTATTATATGTATTATCATTTATTTATATCTGACTTTATACAAATTTATGGTTATAATATAAATACTCTGATGACTTTTTAAGATTTGATTACTTTCAATGATTTTTTTCTGCCTGGAAATTACCATTTTAAAGTTCCTCGGTATGTCCAGGTTTATCATGACTTCAGGACAGTAAGAAAGGCTTGAAGAAAAATACCACCAAAAAATTCAAATGCTCCCATAACTGATTCCTCTTTTTTATGAACATCCTTTTTTTTTTCTAATATTTTATTTTAAGAGTAATTATTATAATCACTCAGATTAAGAATATTGATGCATGAATAAATTTAGAAGTTAATTCCCTCTAGAAAACTCCAGGAAAGTTTGACCATGAACTGTGATGTTCCTCTGAGAAAGATCAGGATAGATTGCTGTTCCATAAGTTTATTGTAAATCAGATAAAAGTGTCAGCTTAATGAAAAATAGCCAGCCCTTCATTACATTGTGGTTCCTGCACCAGTTAATGCCCATATAAGGAGTTTTATTCATGAATGAATCCGTGTTTTAACAAATCTTTTAATGAACAAATCAGTCTTATGAATTTACCCAGTTCACTAATGTCTCCCCTGGTTTTTCCTGTCCTGACTGTCTTTTTTCACTAAATATAATTTCACGTTAAGCCTATAAAGGAGAATTTTATTGGTTGTTCTTAATGAAGGAATCCACCATTTACTGAACGAGTCGGTACATCTGAGCGAGGCATTTGAAGTGAGAATATTGAACTTGTCAATGAACTTTTAAAAGTAAATTTCATGCATAATTCATTAATCACAGATGAACTGAATGAATCAGGCATAAAAATGGACAATATAAGAATCGTTTCGACCAATGAGTGAATCATTCAATGCTTCATTCATAATAAACAAAACTGACAGCTCCACCTACTGGCGTAACGACATAACCTGCAGACAGGCTTACTGAACTAGTCAATGAACGAATTTGAGCAAAACTTCTCAGTGAACGGATTCAAAAGATTCAGTCAGTGGGGTGAATCAAAAACACACAGTGCTACAGAGCGCCAGTGTCCGGCTGCTGCCCTCCAAACAAACACAGGCTGAAGGAAAAAGGGGCGGATCTTCCCCCAGTGGAAAATCTGATTTGAGTCGTACAGCAGTGAGATCTCAGCCTGCCTCCCAAGCTTTAAATTCCTGCATAAAGTGCGTAAACACACCAACACACACAACGAATAAATGACTCGCAAAGTGCACGCAAAACTGACTCCACATTGCACAATACACTAAAATACCACACACGATAGCATGCTAATACAACACTAATGCACTACTTACCCAGAATATAAAGTTGAACACGAAGAGGAGATATTTCACACATTTCATCCCGCCTTCAACTTTCCCCATGGTGAAAGTATAATTTGACAGGCTCTTCTTTCAAAACCAGTCCGGCTTATGGTGTAAAAGGCGGAGATGCTGTTGCGCTGCACGAGCTCTGTCAACATCTGCACTAGTAGCAGCAGCAGCGGCTGATCGCTTCAGTCCCGCCCCACTGAATAATGTGGGAGGGGTAACTCTAGGGGGGTTCGGGATGGGCAATGGTCCGTCTGCGCTCCTCACAGTGACTTCTTTCATGGGACCGTGCGATCCCAGCCAAAACAGAGAAAACTTTTAAAGACTTTTTTTGTTTAATGGAGAACTACTGAGCACAAGCACATAAACATTTAGAAACATTTCACAATAAACATTTTCACTCTTAAAATAATTTCTAAATTAAAGTAAATATGAAAAATCATATCATGAAACAAATTTTTCCCTTCAAAATATTTATTTGTCATAGGTTTACTTTTCAATTATTATTATTATTATTATTATTATTATTTATTTTTTTTTTTTAAGTTAAAAATTATTACATTTCAAAAGGGTGGCTACATGTTGCTACAGTGCCAAATCAGAAAGCTCTAGCTGTGTAATTTAATATTATTTTCTCCCAATTTTCTGCAGCTTTAAAATTGTAATTTGTAAGGCTATTTTTTTAAAAAAAATGATATTCCTACATATTCTACATTTGTTCATATGTTTATTTTTGATTTGGGTGTGTTTCCTTTTTTTCCCTTTCACCTTCTTTCTTGTATTTTCCAATTGCCTCAATAACAATATATATAGGCTATACTGTCTGAAAACAAAACAAGGTTCATAACATGTCTAAACCATAGTACATTTATGTACATAATAAACCATTTAAACTATCTATAAAATCCCTTCTTAGTAAGATATAGTTCAATATTTGAACCTTTTTGAAGTGTTTATTTTTTAACATTTGTATTGATATTCAAATAAGCTGAAATCCAGTACTTACATTTAAAAGTGTAATTCAGCATTTTCTCTCTCTCTCTCTCTCTCAAAAAAAAAACTATATATATATATATATATATATATATATATAAATTAATTAATTAAAAAAAAAATTAAATCCTATTTTCACCGGCAGGCAATGAATATTTGGATATAGTCTCTGGGCTGTGAAGGATCCATGTGTTGTATCTTTTGTGGCCCGGGAAATGAAGCACACATTTAGAGGCTGCATTTGAGGAATCTTCGAATCGGGACAACCTTTGTCATGCCACTGTGATGCATTCGGTCTTGGAAAGTAGTGTTTGAAGGATGCAGCCTCTGGATTGGGACACAGCTTTAAGCCCCGTTCACACCAAGAACGATAACCATAAAGATAACTATAAAGATAACGATATTAGTGTCCACACCAACGAATGATATCGTCTGTTTATTCTAAGCGCACGTGCCTATGCCGCTTTAAATTCTCGAGCACATTATAGCAGGATGGATTCTGATTGGCTGTCAGTGTTTTTATTGTTCATCAGCTGGAAAAAAATCGTTCTGGAAGTGATTCCAACTATATCATTTCTCTGTGCCTTTATCGTTATAGTTGTGGTGTGGACGCTGCTATTGTTTAATACTGAGAACGATTTTTAGAACTATATCTTTATCAGTATCGTGCTTGGTGTGAGGTCTGGGTAAAAAATATCGATATATCGATATTAATCGATTCCCATTACGGAACGATATCGATTGTTAAATCCCAAGAATCGATTAGTCTAGCCTGTTTTCAGTTAATGGACAGGACGTTGAAGGGCACTTCCCATCCAATACATCGCAGTAAGCACTGTGCTTTGGTACTTTTAATACGAAACAAAGTCTCATATTTCAAATTCTGTGCATTGTATTGCAGTATTCAAACAATAAATGCCGTTTTGGCGCTGTTTAATGTGAAGTGACAGATCGCTGTAGTGCCTCAGTTCAACAGACGCGGCAGCGCGAGGCGAACGTGAACTGATCATCTCCTCCACATTAATACCAGTTTCAGCACAAAATAAACATGACTAAACATCTGAAGGTAAGTTAAAAGAAAGAGTACAAATTTACAATCCTTATCCTGTCTCGTGTAGTCGCTCAATCAGTGTTTCAGCCGCGCAAAGATGTCAATATAAAGGCTTGTAAACAATGTCAGGTTGTTTTACAGTCACATTTACTTCAGAAAAACATATTCGGTGACCATAAACTCATTAGTCAGATAGAAAAATAAACTGTAGAGAGGGGAATTTTGCTAAATATATGCACCATATAACATATTCATTTACTGTTCTTCAATGTTTAATTTATGTTTGAATTAATCCAAGTTTTTATGACAGCTCCCATTATGTTTATATTAAAAAAAAAGAATTGAAGTAGAAATATTTTGTAATTGTAACTTTATTATTTTAAAAACTTCATTAAGTGTAATTTTAACAAATCACTCAATTTTAACCTTCAATATTATAGTAATGTAGTACCAACTGACTCTCATGTAGCCTATATTTTACAGCATTAGTTGAGAGATTTTTTTTCCTTGAGAAAATTTGGCATGTACTGTACCTGATATATATCCAAAATAATCAATATTGAATTGAATCGAATCGAATTGGTAATTGAATTCGCAACCTTGTGAATGAGAATGGAATCGACTCGTGAAATTTGTGTCAAAACCCAGCCCTAGTCTGCATGTCACATAGTCTTGTCAGAAAGTTTACATTGTTTGGTTCCTCACTATAACCTTGACTTTTGCTATTTTAAATGAAAATGAGGGACAAATAAATCATTTTTGGTACTCAGCATTACAGTATACTACAAATGCTGTCAACTGAGCTTATAACTTATATTAAACACCAAATATTCCATTAATCAGCATACATATCTCATTGCATAATTATACAGTGTGCATATTCTACAATTCAGTTTTTTTATTCATTAACATGCACATCCGTTTTATTGTATGTGCATAAGAAGAGTTCAGAGCTATTGTGCAAAGCATTTCTTAAATTCCAGTCATATCCTGTTAGCTCTAGCAATTGTAGTGTTTTTAGGAAGTGTTGCATCTCAGTGTGTACACTTACAGTAATTAAGGCTGATGTCATATAGCTTGCTTTAAAATGTTATTGCAAAACAGTATAATGCACAAAATTAGATTTGATCATGATTTATCCAGCAGTTGTTCTGGAAATCTGACCTGCTTGAGATGATCAATAGTTTAGACAGTCATGTTTAAAATTACAACGTGGGTAGCACTTTTTGTCAAGCAGAAGAAAAGCCTTTTGGGGTGTGCAGTTTTACCACTGTACTGCCGCCATTACAAAACCTGTCATTGCACAAAAATGATCAGCATTGCTTTGGTCTTAGTTACTTTTGACTGCACAAAAAGAAAATGATTTGAAATGGAAAATAAATGCATAAGCCAATGTATTTACACACAAAGACCTTGAACTGGTAACTTATTAAACCTTGTGTGAATCTCATTGGTAAAGGGTGTCAGGAACAGGCTCAATTATTAGTCATATAATCATGTAGTACAGAATGAAATGAATATCTAGATTTTATTTTATTTATTTATTTATTTTTTCAAATTAGCCTGTATCTGTATTTTTCTGCCTCGACAGAGAAGGTGGGTGAAATTGTGTTTACTGTTTCCAGTTACAGATTAATGGAGGATCCTTCAGAGTTCATTAGATTATATCTCTCATTAGATTACTGTGTATGTGACCCTTCCGAGACACATGTCCGTGCTATTTTTGATCAAAGCAGCCAGGGGCCTGCACAGTGTCATGGTTAATTTACCTTTATTACCAAACGAGCCGGGCAGTCCCTAATCCAATCACAGAGCAAAAGTGTAATTTGTCTTTCAAAGCTCATATGTATCAGTTTAAAACATTTAAAACAGCATAGATTTTTTTTAATATAGACCTAGTCAGGTAGACTGCATATTGAATTGTATGCAGACAAAAACAAGGCTGTGAGGGACAGACTTACAGTCTGTGCACCATATATGTAGAAGTAGAGGTCTTCACGGGTCCAAAAATTCGTACCCGAACCCGAAGAGACCCGTAAATGTGCTGCACGGAACCAACCCGGACCCGTATTTTATTTGAAAGTGGGACCCGAACCCGTGCAGACCTGAGAAATGCCTTAAATGTAGGCTACTACCCGGACCCGACACGGACCCGACCATTATTCAAAAGTTGGACCCGAACCCGGCTGGGAAGACACAGACCTGACTGCACCCGTCCCGATCGGCACATATTGCACAGCAAATGCTATTAAGTCAATAAACATGTTGCGAAAAAACAACAACAACCTTTTTGCTTTAACTACTGTTAGTAGGCCTCTCCCTGACTGCGATGCATACAATCCTCCTTGCCAATAAATTTACATCCATGTTAGGCTGTTCCTCTCTCATGCCGTCTGTTCTTAATCCACTCATTTTTCCAGCTTTAAAAGTCTACTTGCTGTCACAGAGACGGATGACTAATGCAACTTTGCAGTTTTTTTTCATCTCAAGTCAACTTCGACTATTGCGTTTACCCTTTTGAACTACAATAACGATACTTTTTGTTGGTTGTAATAAAGACTCAGAGCAATTATTATTTTTTTTTTAGCAAAAAACGCACAGAATTAGAAGTTCGTTACACTTTACACGTGTTCAATAAGGTCCGTCTCTTCTTCAGTTTTGTTTCAGCTTTTTTTTAACATCACTCATGAAGGAATCCATGATCACCGTCCGTTTGCAGTACTAACATTGGTTACACTTTACTTGAAGGGGTGTGCATAAGACTGAGATGACACCTTCATAGTCATGACATGACATGTCATGAATATGAAGGAGGTTTTATGCATGTTTATGACAACTGTCATTGTGTCATTCGCTCAGTTATGTAATTTTTAATGCAAAGATTACATTATTTGACCTAACCCTACCCCTACCCTTACCCCTAACCCCAACCCATAACAAAGACATCTCAAACAATGTCATCTTTGCATTAAAAATTACATAACTGAGCGAATGACACTTAATGACAGTTGTCATAAACATGATTAAAAACCTTCATATTCATGACGTGTTATGTCATGATTATGAAGGTGTCATGTCAGTCTTATACACACCCCTTCAAGTAAAGTGTAACCCTAACATTAACTCCGCCTGCGCTCTGTTTCTGGCGGCTGAGGTAACGCATGTTTTTTTCCCCCACCTTATTTCCCGCTCACACTTTTCTCATCCTAATTTTACAAACTGCAACTTACAAAACACACGCATGCTGACTGACACTGATCACTGGCGGGTGCGGTGTTCTCTGATCCACTCGGGTATTACACACAATGTTAAAAAGACACGGGACCCGAAGTAATAGATTGGGCCCCCGACCCGGACCCGGCTTACCATTTAAAATATAGACTCTAACCCATACTAGTCCCGGGTCCTCCGTGAAGACCTCTATGTACAAGATCACATTTTCAGAATTTTCAAAACTGTTTTATGGAGTTTTGTCTTTTGGAAAGAGTGGCATGTTGTTAAATAACAGTAAAAATGTTGGAATTTTTAGGTTTTGTGAATTAATTTGATTTGTCAAGTGTCGTTCCAAGACAGACTTGTCTTTGTTTGGTGTTCCAGACGAATTCTGTGAGAATCTTTCAAGAAGACTGTCCCAGGTATGAAAAATCCCTTACGAAAAAGAAGTTTATTCAAGTGTGCTATGTATACTTCTTTTAAACTAAAAATAGGAAAGTATACTTTTAGTCTACTTTTTTATGTACTTCTCAGAAATGGACTTTATGTACTTCTCAGAAATATACTTAAAATGACATTTAAGTATACTTGACTTATACTTAGAAAAAGTCTAAATATATTTGAGCTATATTTGTGCTCCTAGAATCTGTGTTTTCATTGTTATATGGTAGGGGGCGCTAGTACTACGACGGCGATTTAGTGCCACGTTAAAAAATAAAAAAAAATCTAAAATTACGAGATTAAAGTCGTAATATTTCGAGAATAAAGTCGAAATTACGAGAATAAAGTCGAAATACTACGAGATTAAAGTCGAAATGTTTCGAGATTAAAGTCGAAATGTTACGAGATTAAAGTCGAAATGTTTCGAGATTAAAGTCGAAATGTTACGAGATTAAAGTCAAAATGTTACGAGATTAATGTTTTCAGATAGGCCGAAATGCACACGAGAATAAGCCGCAAAATCACTACAGAATAAAATGGCCGTTTCAGAGATAGTCGCAAATGCCACGAGACTGCCGAAAATGTTACGAGAATAAAGTCGAATGTTTCGCAGTACTCAAAGCCGAAATTTTACGGAATAAAGTCGAAATGTTTCGAGAATTTAAATCGTAGAAATTAAAGTTGTAATATTTTGAGAGTATAGACTATATTACGATGCAAATAGCCCGCATTGAGAGCACCGGGAGAAGTGGCCAGGCCAATGGAATTGATTTGAATATTGTTGCTATCTGCTAGGCTGCTTCATCTTACTGGGATGCGGAAGAGTCAATTTCAGACTATGGAAAACAGCTTAATATCAAGAATATGATATTTATTAACAGACTGAACAGGAACAACTGTTTATTTTAACATCAGCTCAGAAAACTCAATCGACATTCCTTTGGGGGGCGCCAGAATTTCTTATTTACCCATTTTTAATACACTACAAATATATGTGGATTATTAGTAGAAATCATACCATGTCATACTTCGCTGGGACAGTATGCTTTCGCTTTAGTGCGCCAGCCACCCAATAGCAATAGCTTAAGCTGTGCTTTTAATATAAACAAAGTCTCAACTTTCAAAATCAGTTTTATAGCTAAACACAAATTATGTGTCTTACAATAATGTGATTTTCAGCTCTTTTAATGTGGCGTGACAGATCGCTGTATTTATGTGAATCAATTCATTAAATTATTGTGAAAATTCCACCACCTACTCCGCAAAAACATCTGTGGCGTCCAAACTTTCATTCCTCGCATAGCCTGTTTAATTAGCAATAAAACGTTCTAAAGGTTGAAGTGGACTCAAATTTGTTAACATACGTTATATTGTTGTCTTTTCTGCTGTAAACGTTAAGTGACTATTCACAAACTGTTTTATTCATGGTATAATACTGTAAATGAGGACATAATATTTAACATCTTCCATTCATTATTTGTAGCGCGCCAGCCAACCAGTAATCGCAACAATTTTGTTCTTTGTTGCTTTTACACACAGCTCAGCTTTCAAATTCTGCCAGTTTTATAACGAAATACAAATTATAAATGTGTTTTTGCTCTTTATTTCATGTTTATAGCAAGACATAAAAGTGAAGGAACATCATAAGGCATGAAAAAAAAACAACAGTTTAGCCTATAATGAAAATAATGTCTCGTGGTTCGTTATTGTAATCGGAAAGATGATTGACACATGCCGCTTGACAAACACATTATTGCAATATAGCCTACATATTGTTTGTATTTCGCTATAAAACTTACATATTTGGAAAGCTGAGACTTTGGAATATCCCGGTGCTTCCAATCCGTGGCATTTGCATGCGCAAAAGGCTAGAATAGCCTATCTCAAGACTTTATTCTCGTAATATTTCCACTTTATTCTCATAATATTTCCACTTTATTCTCGTAATTTCGACTTTATTCTCAAAATATTTCAACTTTATTCTCGTAGTATTTCGACTTAATCTCGAAACATTTCGACTTTAATCTCGAAAAAATTTCTCGACTTTATTCTCGTAATATTTCGACTTTATTCTCGTATTTCGACTTTAATCTCGTAACATTTCGACTTTATTCTCGTAGTATTTCGACTTTATTCTCGTAATATTTCGACTTTATTCTCGAAATATTACGACTTTAATCTCGTAATTTTAGATTTTTTTTTTTTTTTTAACGAGGCACTAAAACGCCGTCGTACTAGTACACATCTTCTGTACAGAATTAAAAAAAAAAAACACAAGTGAAGAAGAAACCGAAACAACCGATGCTTCCACATGTAATCTTACATGATCATCAGATATAAAACAGCATCAAAACTGTGTAATGTTATGGAATAAAATGTCGACCAGTGAAGAGGTAATAATGGCTGTCAAGCTTTGGGGTGTTGATTGACTCCATCTACATTTTGATTATCATTCTGAATCCAATTCATAGTCTTTTTTCAGCTTTTTTTCAAAATGTTGTTTATTTCTTTATTTTTAATTTATGAAACTTAACCACATTCAAGTGTTTAAAAAAACCCTGAATGTATGAAGCTAGAATAAAATGTTTTTATTTACAAGCAGATACCCTGTTCTTTCTTTTGATGTTTTGTATGTTCAGATATTCATATAGCAAAATATATACAAATTAATACCTAAATAGGGACATAGTAGTATACTTAATGTATGATGTAAAGTTCACTTAAAGGGGTGGTTTACTGCCTTTTTTCTTTGCTTGATTGTGTTTATGGGGTGCAATATAACATGTCTTCGTGTTTCGTTTGTTAAAAAACGCCTTATTTTTCATAAATTTCACCTTTATTGTAAGCCGCTTTCTCCTCTGTCATTTGAAGGACCGGTTGACTTCCTGATTCTATGAAACCACTCCCTCAGAAACAGGCAATGGGCTCAGATTGGTTAGTTGGGCCGGTGTGTTGTGATTGGCTAAACTGCGTACTGCACATTGTCCGGAAACTTCACGCCCATTACCTTTACGGGCGACAGTTGCATGTGCTCCGGTCAAATGTAAATAATGGTGTCAATATTGCCGTATCAGTTTGAGCCAGAATCAGACCCAGAAAGCGGTAATGAAGAGAGTCAAGCAGAACCTCCGCAAACACGGCTCTTACAAAACGTTTCTGAATGGTAAGTTTTTTTTTTTATTATTATTATTCTCTCGAAAAATGCGCAGCACAGAGAGCTAAATTACGATTGTAATTGTCAGGAACATAATCAAACATAAATTTTAACCATTGTTGACGAACTACAGCGTCCGTAGGAAGCCCGAACACAGAAGACCTGACAGCTGGGTGAAAATAACACACTTTCGATGGCATGGCTACAGCTCTCCACTATAACTCTTCCTCTTCGACAAAGCCGCAGAACATGGCCTTGCCCCCTTTTTTGTATGTTCCGGAGGGAGGGTTGATGTAAATTTATGGGTTTTTTACGTATGAAACCCGGGAAGTATCTCGTTGTAGTCCCATTTGAGTCGTTTTTGTAGGCATTAAACTTCCTGATTTTTAAAAGACCATATCTCCGCTTACGTTGAACTTTAAGCGCAGCAACTTTGCAGATACTGTTCATGTACCAACAGCAACATTACACACTATTTAAAATGAAAATGAAACGAATCAACCACCCTTTAAAATTACGAGTATACTTTCAGTATTGTCACTAATCTGGTTCGTGGGCCTCGTAATGTCCACTCACCACCAGAGGTCACTCAAGCCACCACATTGACTCTTGCACCACACTAACTGTTCTGGCACACACGGACTACAATTCCCATCATCCATTGCACTGACGTCACACACACAGCTGATTACACTGATCACGCTCACACCTGAGGACTATCTCACATTGCTCTGATCACACAGCTGACTGCAAAGATTACACACCCTACTTAAACTATGGACTTCCTCTTCCTCTCTGCCGAGTATTGTCTAGCGTTTAGCACTCTCCTAGTGTTAGCTACGGTACCAAGCCATTCTGTGTGTATGTCTAGCTCTGAGTCTGGTCCTGCGTTTAGCACTCTCCTAGTGTTAGCTGCCTTACCGAGCCATTCTGTGTTCTCTAGTCTTAGTTTAGTTTGTTTTGTTTATAGTCTCGTTTCCTGTTTCCTACCCTCGTATCGTGGATTAACCCTTGTCTCGCCATTGGACCCTGTTTGCACCTCTCTCGGATTTCTGCACGTGTACCTGGATTATCTCTCTGCCTTGCCCACTTGGATATTGTTTGCCGATCGCCGACCCACGCTTGTTCTAAGTATTACTCTGTGTCTTGCCCATGCCGTACCTGTTTGCCATTGTTCGACCCTGCTTATGTTTATGACCACGTCTCTGTCCAAATAAAGCTTTGCACATGGATCCGCACATCTTACGTCTTGTTCGCCCCGTTACAAGTATAAAACTACTAAGCTAGTAGTTTACTGAGACTATACTTCAAAGTGTACTAAAATGCTGCTATACAAGTATTTAATTAGTAAACTGTTCACGTTTAGTATAGTTGCAGTCCAAGCTAAAAACTTTGATGTAAACTAGTTGTGTACTCAAAGTTTACTACTGTTATATTTAAAGTATACTTTTATATACTAGAAAGTGGGCCAATTTAGTCCCAAGGAGTATTGAAATAGTACACTTATGAGCATATACTAGTACACTGATATTTGTATACTTACTACATAAATATATAAATATACTTGAACTTTACTTAAGCATACTTAGTAAAATAAACTTGAAGTATCCTACTTTTGGTAAGGGATGCCAAAACTTAAAAAAAAAAAAAAAAAAAAATGCCATTAACACACTAAATCCACACTTCAAGGCAGTATTTGAAGCAGCAATAATGTTCAGAAACTCAAAGTCATTTATTATATGTTATTTATTTTAAAGTTCAAAGTTTTGAAAATCAAATTGTGCATGTAAATGAAGCTCTGTAAAACTTTACCCACTGGGTATAATCAAAGTTCTACCCACACTTGTGGTCTTCGCATACACTTAAACACTTGGGCCAAATACTGGAAATAAAAGTAGACAGAACAAAGTGGTCAAGAATAAAGATCTCATAAGCCTCTTTACTCTTTACTGACCTATAGGATCTCATATATTCGAATTTGCCAATATTACACACTCTTTTAGTTTAATACATTATTATTATTTTTCATTATAATGAAATTCAAAACGAATCCCTGGAATAGCCTATATTTTTATATTCTGTATGGTTCATTTTTCATTCAGAAGCAAAAAATTTCAAATGCTAATCCATCCTATCCTCTTCTTAAAACTGAATTAAATTCACTTCTAAAATCCCATTACCTTATAAAGACAAAAACCCCTAAGATTTCTGAAATATTATAGAGAAATATTGAAAGAGTATGTATGTTATGTATGAATACATTTGTATTACGTGTGTTTCTTTGTCATGTTGTCTTTAGCAGTTTTTGTTGAGGTTATGTTTATTATAGGCCTGTAACTCTTAGATTTTGTTGACTTTTATCTCACCATAATGCCATCTTTCAGTTGTCTTTCTTTTTGATATTTAATAATAGTAACTATTATTAAATTGTTGTAAGATACCTTGTTTATTGGAAAAAAAAGTAGAGACCATTTCATAAAGGTATTGGGCAGGCCCTTTGTGCAGGATATGTCGTTTAACCAGTAGGGGGCGACAAACTGTGAGTCATTTGAATCATGTACTCAAAACCCCTGATTCATTCAGTAAATAAACAACTGAATATCTTTATGAATGAATAACTGAATCATTTATTCAAAAATTTGTTCAAAAACACTGAATCATTCAAGGTGCAAGGGGCGGTGTTGTGGGTGTTGATAAAACAATCCCATGGCACAGCTGAAGCACTGAAATACAGGGGGGAAAAGACAGAAAGGGAAAAAAAAATTCAATAATTAAACAACACTGCGTCATCAGCGTTGGTATTGTATCAGACACTTGCACTTAACATATGAAAATCAAGCTCAAATGAAGTTAACAATGTTTTTGACCAGAGAATGACAGAGATGGATTGCTTTGTCTGTCATTAGAACGGTTGTATCTTATCTGAGGCAGCAAGTGCATTGCATTATATGCTTTCATCAACTTTTACAGGTTATATAACGTTGATTGTAGCTATATGGGTGCTTAGTTTTTCTTGTTGTTTAATACAGTTGGCCAAAATCTCAAATGAAGTGCTTATGCACAGGATATTTAAAACGTACAAAAGTATATTGGCTAGACGGCAAACCTACTTCTTCTCCACTCTTCAAACACACAAAAACATTTGACTTTACAGACACAGTGTTTGAGTAAAGAAAACTCTGTACTATTCAAACATCAGTTATTTATTTACCCTTGCATTGCGAGTAAGCGGAGACCTCCAAGTAGGTATAACTGCAGACTGGAGATCTCCAAAATGGGGCGGGGTCTCTTCGCGCAAAGACTTTCACCATTGGCTCTGGCTTCAGCCAATTGTTATTGACTTACATTTCAAAATAAAACTTTATAAATTAAACATTGTTTCTAGTTGATCTAAAATAAAATATGCTATATAAATCAATATTCTCTGTGAGAGCAGAGCCCAAAGCTCGTGGCCAGTGGTGTTCGGACCGGAGTTTGAACCTCTGCTTCATAATATAAACCAGGGGTGTCAAACTCAGTTCCTGGAGGGCCACAGCCCGGTTGTGGCTAGAAGGGATACAGCTCCAACCGGAAATGAACAATGAAATTAATTTTATACCTATTACACCTACCCCATCCCTAAACCTACCCCTTACAGGAATGAAAAAATAGTAACTATTGTTGTACAGTGTGACAAAAATGACGCTGTATTGATGTGTGCATGCCCAGTAGCACCATACGTATCCCTTCTAGCCTTAACCCCACAGCCCTGCACAGTTTAGATGCAACCCTAATTAAACACACCTGATCCATCTAATCATGTTACAGAGCCGGTTCTAGACATTAGGAGGCCCTAGGCAAAATTCATGTTTGAGGCCCCCCACCCCCAATAAAAAGCACTTGAAACAAATATAATTCCTAACCTTTTTATTCATACAACATTTAATTTGGTATATTTTTACTTATACGGTACACAAATTTGGAAGCATTACTATTTTAAATGTTTTTGAAAGAAGCCTCTTATGCTCACCAAGCCTGGATTTAGCCTATTTGATCAAAAATACAGAAAAAAAACAATAATATTGTGAAATATTATTAAAATTTAAAATGATGGTTTTCTATTTTACTTTAAAATATATTTCTGTGATGCAAAACTGAATTTCCAGCGTCATTACTCAAGTCTTCAGTGTCACATGATCCTACATAAATCATTCTAATATGCTGATTTATTATCAAGAAACAGTGCTTAATGTACTTTTTCAGGATTTTTGATTATTAAAAAGATGATTAAAAATAAAAATATAAATCTTTTATAACAATATAAGTCTTTACTATTATTTTTTTTTTCTATTTAACACATCCTTGCTGAATATTACTGAGAAGGCCATTCTTTGTGTTCTTTATGAAGAATTTTCGTAGCCTGATGAAATCGGTATAAATATGTAAAATACGCTCGATGTTACAGTCACTGCCCTTGGCATCCAGAATAAAAGAGAACATCCCAATCAATTGAAGGGATTTGTGGACACTGTGGTTCCTAATTATTGTGATCCAACATTTGCCTCGCATTTCAGGATGAAAAGACAAACATTTCA
>JAFVLL020020903.1:0-66785 GCA_021397915.2 Tor tambroides | reverse complement strand
AATTATGCGACCATTAATTTACAGAGATAGTAGGCTAAATGTGTTCTTTTACACTGGAATAAGGAAGTCTTTCACATATTCAGCCTATTTCGCAAAAAATAAAAGAAAGAAAAGAAAAATAAATACAATAAAAATAAAAAATAGTAGTCTAATCATAATGCAATACAATTAAACAAATTGTAAAGCACTGCACCGCATAACCAACTGCATGATCAGTAGGCTGAGACATCAGAAAGATTCAGTTCTGAGGTTTCACCCGTCTCATTTGAAATTTAGGTCTTACCTTTTATAGATTTTGTTTTGTTGTTGAACTCTTTCTGGCCAAATCCAGAATTTCTTTACACAACACAAAATGGCTGTAATTGACTGCGAGTGCGACGCTCGCCGATCTGCGCATGCGCACCACACCTCACTGTCTGAGCTCCGCGAGCAGGTATTGAAGTTGGCTCATGACAAGCTCAGGCGCACAAGCTGAAGGATCATCGATCATTAGAGCTCGCAGCGATCTGCATCGGAGGAGCTGATGCCTGCTTCATATGAGACAGCTGACGGCGCACGAGTTCTGCTCTGACAAGGACATGAATGAGATGAGATCTGAATTCATTTGAACATTACTGGTGACAGTCTATTTGCAGCTATTGGAAGTGTATTGCAAGCCACGAAATTGAAGGAACCTAAGGAAACGTATGAAGTTATGGATTGTAGAGGGACTATATAAATATTATCTTTTTGACTTTTTTTAAACGTGGGTTCATCCCAGCATCGGTGAACTGACTCACTGTTTTATTTTATTTAATTGACTGAGTATTTTTATAACCCATCACAATGTTCCAGCACAATAAGAAGTGCTTCACCATTGAATCTCTTGTTGGTAAAGACTCCAATTCCTCAAGTGCCGCCGCGGACGAGCCCATCAGACCCACTGCTCTGAGGTTTACTGAATCCATCCATCCTTCTCCCTTTGGGAGCTGCTTCCAGAACTCAGGCAGGACATTGTACAGCAGCAGCCCAGAGATGATGTTCACAGACCCGGCCACTCACTCCACCAACTCCGGCCTGTCTCTGCGGCACCTCCAGATCCCCACACAGCCCTTCTTCAGCCCCCATCAGAGGGAAACCTTGAACTTCTACCCGTGGGTGTTGAGGAACAGATATCTGGGACATCGATTCCAAGGTAAGAAGCAGGCTGAGGATCTGTGTTCAGTTAAGCTGCCGGTGAGGATGCGGAGAAAATATAGAAATATTGAAACCAGTGCAGGCCTGTGAAGTTAAAAATAGCTTGACCTCTTCACACATTTAAAAAAAGCAACAAAAATGAATAGATTTGAAGTATGAGGTAGTCGATGTTTTCAGCAGTTCAAAGGCCTGTATTGACTTCAATGTTTTATTGAAATATTGTTTTAAAAATATTATACATAATGATGCGCACGGGATAAGTCATAAATACCTCAACATTGTCTTTTATTAACAATGTACCGAAAATTATTATTTTTTATCGATTTTATCGAAAAAAAACCCTCCATATCATAAGAAAATTATGCCGTGCAACAGAGATTTGTTTTGTTTTTTGTTTTTTGTTTTATAAAACTGACTGTAAATTGTTTGATGCGCATTTTTTTTTACCTCATTAATCAGTAAACACGAATTTCAAAATAATAATCGTTTAATTACGAAAGACCGCTGCTTTATTTTAATCACGTATTATAGGCAATATTATAACATTGCTTGATACAAATCGTTTTTCTTCTGTTTGTTTGAAATGTTCTCAGTCCTCAATGTGCAATATTATTATAATAAGTAATTCATTATTAAAACATTATCGCAGTTGTAATATTTTTTAAGCATAAAGATACATGTACCGCCTTTTGTTAATTAGGTTTTTACTTAAACGTAGTTCAGCCTTTTAGGATTATTTTAGTTAAAATGTTAACATTTAATCTAATCGTGTAAACATCAGATCTAATTTTTAGATGTAAAATCTAACGACGGACCCACATTGTAGGCTACTGTTATGCGCTGTATCGTTTTTTAAAAAGTAGGATATACATAAACTATTATAATAATTTAATTATTTTGGGGAGACAAAAATGAATTACTATTACATGTAAAAATTCGTTTGAGGTCAGTTTGCTACATGAACCTACTGTCTTTTATGTTTGTTATTATATTTTGTAGTTATTATAAGGCTGGTAAACATTTACAGCTCTTAAAATTACCACAGTGAAATGCAAAAATTTATAATACTGTTAAGGACACATGT
This sequence comes from Tor tambroides, assembly GCA_021397915.2. Lineage (NCBI taxonomy): Eukaryota > Metazoa > Chordata > Actinopteri > Cypriniformes > Cyprinidae > Tor > Tor tambroides. The sequence continues at coordinate 64,525 of JAFVLL020020903.1, read as the reverse complement.
TAGCTTTTTAAGCAATTATTTACACAAGCACTTAACTTCATGGATTTATTAGGTAACTGTAGTTATAAAATCTACTTTGAAATGTTCATTTAAGAGCTTAATTTTTAATTTGATTTAAATCTAGTACATGTATCACCATCTCAGTGAGATTATTGTTAAAATCAGATTGTTTCTTCAAACTTCCTTCCAACTTTTTTTTTTTTATTATTATTAAAAATCAAAATGATAGATTTGATAGTCCTGTTTGCAGAGTCCTTAAAAAGTGTAATGGATACTGGGAGGTCCTGTTTACCAGGCAATTTGTTAAAGCAGCTATCAGTAGCCCTGGCTGGTCTGTGAGGGTCTTGAGCTGCGCCACAGTCCTCGAGGGCATTGCTCAGGTAATTGGTGGAAGTCAGAGGTTGTTGTCACTATTACTCAGACCCGGGGTTCAGATAGAGCCTCTTTGTTTACACACAGAGCCCATCCACTCACTGATGGTGTCCAATAACCTAGAAAACTACTGTTTAGACAAGACTAAATGCAGCCGTGGGGATTGGGTGGGAAAGGATCGCCTAATGTATCCGTGGGTTTTAACTCTACCGCTTCCTGAATGGAAAAAGAGATGTGTCCGTGTCCTCGGATCCGTCATGCGGGACAAGGTAAACAGGATCCCAGACCGGCCTGCTGTTGTACATGAGCAGGGCTTCGTGTTATGGGTACGTTTCACAGACTGACAGTGCCACACCGATGCACTTTTCTGAGATTTGTGTGCGATCAGGTTACAATACAAAGCCTCCAGTGGTATAAACACCATCATCAGCAGACTCTTAACGCTGCTGATTTTCATTTTTAGAGGCTTCATTCCAAAGCATAATCCAGTAAAATAATGTAATAGCAGATAATATCAGTTAAGAACTATATATACATTATATATAATTATATAATAATAATAATAGCAATTGTATTGGACATTTTGAAAAAAAAAAGAAGAAAAAAAGGGATTATTGATTGAGATGAATTTGCTTCTTCAAATTTCTAGAAAACATTTTTATTCATATTAAAAATCAAATTATAAAATATAATTTTATAGGTTTGATAGTCCTGTTTTGAGAGTCCTTCAAAAAGTGTAATCAAACTTGATTATATATATATGACATATATATATAGATGCATAAACATCATATATATATATATATATATATAGCAGTAAGTAATTTTTATTAATTAATTTTTACATTTTATATATTATAATTTTACATAATTTTCTTGGAAATGTTGGGAAAACTCTTTTTAGATGAGTTTGTAAAAAATTTTTAGAGCCTTCATACCAAAAGCATAATGTTATAAATAATGTAACAATGTAATAATAATATAGTAATAATAGCAGATAATATCAGTTAAGTCATATATATATTTACACACACACACACACACACACACAAATACAAATATATATGATGTAACGTTTATGCAGTCGTTTTAAAAAAATCCGTAGAGAGAGAGAAAGAGGGAGGGAGCGAGAGACATATTAACAAACAGTGTCATCATCAGACTTTTAACGCTTTTGACTGTCATTTTCTAGAGGCCTTGTGCCAAAGCATAATGTAATAAAGTAATCTAATAATGTAATAATATAAAAATCATAATAGCATTAAAGTCATATGTGTGTGTAGTGTTTTATTTTATCCAAAAAACTGGAGGGAGTCAGCGTCACAGGCAACACACATTCTGTAGGAGAGACCAAAGAGTCCAGTCTCTTTCTTTCCCACTATAGGCCACCCTTCTCCCTGCCTCTAATGAGAACAGCACTGACAAGACCAAGCTTGTTTGTGCCAAGGGAATGGTAGTAAAGCTGATCTGGGTGCCATCTGGTTCCCTTTTTCCTCGTGTTGGGGGCTTTCTTGCCGTGGATAGGCCAGTGTATGTTTGAGTCCAAAGCCCCGGAGGGTCTCCCAGCTCTTCAGGAGGCTGGAGTCTCTGTCAGTGTTCTGGCCTGCCAGTCTGATCCACCGCCTCTCTCGAGAGACGCCGAGGTGATGCCACACATGCTGATGATGCCAGACCGAGCGCACACTATGCTTCGAAAGTTTCCAAAAGTTGCCACCGAGGTCGGTTTCGGTTGGTTGGTGCTCAGCGCACCTTGAGGAAGGTTTAAGGAGGGCTTTTCAACACCTTCAAACCGCGGAGAACTCATTATTTACATTCTTGCACCCGGCTCCCCTCATTTTTGCACGGAGGTGTCTCCATTGTTTTTGCATGTGGTGTTCAAAGCATTTTTCAGCACGCCAGCTGAAAGCAGTTGTCAATGACAGTGCTGTGACAGAAAATATGCACCTTTTAGTAAAATAGAAGTAAAGGTCGTACATTATTAGGACCTTTAGGAAGCCTCTGCTAATGAAGGCTTGCGACAGAGACCGATACGACCTAGTCGTTGGCCAAAAATGTGTTGTTGTTTTTTTTCGCATTGGGTTGCGTGTAGACGACGCAGGAGCTGTTGTGTTTGAGACTGAGTTGAAGTTGCTTCTGTGTGATGGCTTAGCGCTCCTCTGAAAGGAGTCAGTTCAAAGCTATTGTCTGTGGACAAAGGGTTGGTTTCAGAGTTTTTAAAGAGACTTTAAGTCTGAACGGCTTCATGCTAATCCTCTTTTCATCTTCTAGTGATGCCATTAGTGAGCTTTTGTGGCACATCATTGTGCTTTCTTTGATGATCAGTGTTAAAAAATTGAATGGCCTCTGTGTAAACGTAACTTTTATGGCTAACAACTTGGATTTGGGTTCAATTAGTTTAGTCGCCCTTTGTAATTCGTGGTTAGAGGATTTAGTCACCCTTTGGGTTGTGAAAGTATTCCTGGATGGATGACTGAACGTATTTCATAACTTGCATGTAATCAGCGCTTTTAGCAATTGTAGTCGACAGGCTGAATTCGCGGCCTACCAACCTCATTCATGAATCCAGCCAATGCTCAGAAACTTTTGCATGTTACCGATGTGCATTTGCGGTTGCACACCTGATGTGAACGTTGAAACATTTTGGTTGTTTTTCATTGACAAAAGATCATGGTCTGTCACTTCTGCGCGCTTCACGATCCTCCCAGTAACCGCTCCGCAAGAATATTTTGTTTATACGTGATTGCGGTCGTCATCTTTCTGAAGATTCTTTCAAGCATAGCTCTCCAAACACTAAAGTGGTCACGTAAATTACACATCTATTTGTTTATGAAAAATGTTTTTCTCTCTTTGTGTGTTTGCAATAAACGGCATGCGGACTCTGCCCTCCAGATGTTGTCCGGGGTCGCGCGAAGATCACATTTGCCCTGACGCTGACGGAGGCTAAATTTTACTATTCCCTCATGTTGAATATAATCAACCCAAATGTAAGGGATTTAGATTTGCTTAACTGACAATTAACATATTCCTCACAATTGTTTTACATCTTTTCAGCCATGGATGTCTATTTATATTTTAGCAGCAATATTTCAAAGCCTTGCATTTGTATGAAAATCAGGGTAATGCCACATGATGAGGGCCGAAGGTTAAAGACATTTGGTTGGTATGAATGATGCGGTGTGAACGCACTTTCCATCAGCCGTGTCTGGAACTGACCTGGAATTATTCAAATCAACTCATGTGGCTCAATTAAGACATGCAATCCTGCGCCTAATGTCTGCATCGCTGTGCCTATGTAAAGCACTTCTTTTGTATAAAAGCATACAGAGCCTTTGGATAATACATCTGCTAAATGAAGACACGTCAGTGTAATGTTTGCCGTAAGACAGATATGATTCTAATTAACTCTAAAAGAATTTTACGAATGCACGTGTAATGCCATACACGTGTGGAATTCAAATTAAAAAAAGGATACATTTCAAAAGCAATGCAATGATGTCATTATGATGTCCGCAGAAGGTTAAATGTTACATTGAAATTTTTATGAAAATGTATTTAAACACTTAAGTCACAATTTAAAATCTTTAAAATGTATGCACGTATGAATTTCATTATATATTTTTTAAGGTTTTCAGAAAAAAATTAAGAATATTTTAGATTTGCATTTATTAAATTTTTTAAACCTCTCTATAAAATGGTACACTTTTCTAATTACTCTTTTTTTCTATTTTTAATTTTTTTTGTAAAGAGCCTTTTTTGTTAGATTTTTTAATGAAAGTTTTAGATTTTTATTTATTTAAAATCCAACTGTAAAATTGTCCACTTCCTAATTAACATGTACCCTATATTGTTCTAGTTTTTAGTGGTTTCTTTAAAGAACCTTTTAATTATCATTTATTTATTTAAAATCACACTTTAAAATCGCAACACTTCCAACATGTACTCTTTATTTCTCTTTTTGGTTTGTAATTTTAAATTTTTAAAGAAAGTTTTCGATTGTTATTTATTTATTTAAAATCCCTATAAAACTGTCTACTTCCTAATTAACATGTACTCCTTATTTCTCTATTTTGTATTTTTTAAAGAAATTTTTATTTATTTATTTAAAATTGCACTATAAAATGATCCATTTCCTAATTAACATGTAATCTTTATTTCTTACTATTACTAATATTCTATTAACTATTTTTTAGGATTTCTTAAATTTTTTTAAAGAAAGTTTTAGATATTTATTTATTTAACTATTTAAAATACAACTATAAAATTGTCAGCTTCCTAATTAACATGTACTCTTTATTTTCTGCTTCTTATCTCCAGGTGACGACAGTAGCCCGGAAAACCTGCTGCTACACGGACCTTTCTCTCGCAAGCCCAAGCGCATCCGCACGGCCTTCTCCCCGTCGCAGCTGCTCCGGCTGGAACGTGCCTTTGAGAAGAACCATTACGTGGTGGGAGCCGAGCGGAAGCAGTTAGCCAACGGGCTGTGCCTGACAGAGACACAGGTAAAGCAGTCAGAGGCGTCAGGGTCGATCCCTCCAGCACACACAGCTGCATTCCACCACACACACACACACACACACACACACACACACACACACACACACACACACACACACACACATACACGGGACGTGAACACACATTTACTCATCTAGTTTCCTCACAGGACGGAAGTAATTCATCATTCATTGCCTTGGGATAGGCCATATAAATTCCAAAGCATGTATACAACATGCAATAATTGGTTATTTTCACAATCGTCTGTGCATACATTCACATACATATTTGTGTAGGTTTTTAGGCTTGAGCAATACCTGTTGTGACATACGGAGGGGTTCAAAAGCCTGAGGCACCTTTGAAAACCTGGGATTTAAGATCTGAACCTGGAAATAAATGGAAAAATGTATTTAAAAAATAATTAAATAAATGTTATGACGTAAAACAAGAAATATGTAAGATTCTGGACAGGTGGTTTTAGACTTTTAGACACCTCTTTGAATCTTTAAAATCAAAACTTTTTAACAGTTAATTAAAATGTAACATTTTCTTTAAAAAAGAGAGAGTACATGTTAATTATGAAGTGGGCAATTTTATATTGGGATTTAAATAAATAAATAAAAATCAACAACTTTCTTTAAAGAAATCTAACAACAACAAAAAATTATTTTGGATACATACTGTTTTTTTCTGTTTTCTGATACATTTTTCAATTACAATTACAAATCAATTTTTAATTAAACATTTTGTTCCATGCTGATGATATGATTTTTATTATTTTTATTTAATTATGTAAATGCTAAACATTTTCACTAGTGAACTTTTAATCTTTGAAATGAGTTATTTTATATTTACGGCTACTTTTATTTTGGATGTTTTTAAATGCGGTTTTAACCATATTCTGCTGCATTTTTTAAATTAAATATATATACAAAATATATATTTATAAATAAACATTACATTCAAATTTTCATGCTGATAATATAATTTGTAATTATATTTATTTAATTACAAAATTGTAAAGAATCTTGACCAGTAGTTTCAGACTTTTAGACTCATGCTGTGAATTTTGTTTTTTACAGCTACTTATTTTGGATGTTTTTTAACACCGTTTTATCTGTATTCTGATACATTTTTAAATGAAAAATTTCAATTTTTAATTAAACTTTTTGTGCTGATATTCACCTTTATTTAAAAAAATTTTAAGCTGATAATATAATTTATAATAAGTCGTTTTTAATTATAAAAATGCAAAACAGAAGCATTCTTATACTAGTGGTTTAAGAGCTGTGAATCTTTTAAATGAGTTGAAATGAGTTTCAGATATCGTGCAGTAGCGATTATAAAATGAAACATGATTTCCTCACCAGATTGAGAGATTATGTCAACAATCATATTTCAAATGAGCAGCAGGCATAAGCATGTTTTTAAATATGGCGTAATAATGTGCCGTGAAAGTATTTTAATAACAAACACAGAACAAGGGAGATTTGCTTCCCAATTTATTATTTAATCAAAAAAGAATAAAAATGCATATGCATAAAAACATGCATTTAAAAATATATTTTAAGATGATATATTAAAATGGCCTCTCTTTCTCATTCTTGTCAAGGTGAAAGTCTGGTTCCAGAACAGAAGGACCAAACACAAGAGACAGAAGCTGGAGGAAGAGTCGTCGGACTCGCAGCAGAAGAGGAAAGGTAGTCAGCATGTGAGCCGCTGGAGGGTGGCCACTCAGCAGGGCAGCCCTGAGGACATTGACGTCATTTCAGAAGACTGATATCACACGGCTAATAAACATCAGTCATGCTGATGGATCCCTGCCACAGAAAACCAAGACATTCTTCAGACTTTGTCATGAACGGAACTCAGCTTGTAAACTAAGGAACTGAATCACAGTCGGCTGCCGCTGACTTCTGATCATGCACAGCTGAAAAAAGGACGACGACAGCAGCCGAACCGCTCACAAAGGCTCGACTGTAAGACTTCTGTATGCAATACACATGGACCTCTTCGTTTTAGATCACGTTCAGAGCAATGAAGACTTTTTGTATGCTTTTTTTGGTTACTCTTCTCTCTTGCTCCTTTGTTATCAGTCAGAACATTTCCATTATGAAGTAGTATATCGGACGGCAATGGTAATAAAACCACCTTAATGAATAGACTGATAAATGTTTGTAGTGTTAAACTGCTTTAGACTTTCAACGACCACAGTCTAACAACAATAGGTCGATCCAGTGTGTGATGTACTTCTGAAAAACTGGATGTTTGTATTTGACAAAATGTCATTATTTTATGAACCAGGCAAATTTAAAGTGGTGAAATACCCTTTCTAGAAAATCACTAGTGCAGTTTCACATTTGAAATGGTTCTATTTATTCCGAATGAGTGGACTTTTCTATGCATTTGAGCTCCAGACCCAAAATTTTATTTTGCGTTTTACATCCGGGTTAAAGCTTACGAAAGATTTTACTTGTTTTTCTTTCCCTTTTTTTAATGGCTCTTGAACTGATGTCAGATATCAGTGAACTAGAAGCTTAGAAAATGCTTGAATTTATTTCTTTGCTCAATTAAAAAAGAAAAAAAAATCTCAGTCTAACCTCCAAGACCCAGAATGGTTTGTAGCACTTCATAGCAGATTGTTCTTTACTGGGTTTTCTTTAAGGTGAAAAGCACTGTAATCCCATCTGTTTGTCTTCATTGTTCAGGCATTTTTTTGTTATGTGTTTAACTTTTTTTTCTGCAGACTATTAGATAATAAAACTTTAACTTAATGACTGTTTGGAAATGATTCATCCTTTGTTCCATTATTGTTTTTATTACTATTACATTATATTGAATGGATTTTATTAGTGCACGAAGCTTATTTAGCAGTGATTTTGTTTTAATGTAAGTTGCTTTTGCATTTCTGAGCAACCACAGCATAATTAGTTGTTACATAAAGCAAACATGTATCATTACTCAGAAATACTCCCAATAATAGTCTATTTACATGCTCACACAACATATAAGTGCTTGAATGTGAACAGAAACATCTTCACCTTTAGATTTCCATGTGCTAACAGTCAGCGTCACACCAAAACTGGAGCAAACCAGTACAGTATCAAACACCAGCAGCTTCACTTCTGACTGTTTCTGAACTTTTTTGATCTAATTTGTGTGTTTTGTAGCATTAACTGTTCACTTATGTGCATCTGATCTTGTACCTCCTCTGCTTGCTCATTTAAATGTACACACACACGCATATATATATATATATATATATATATTTCAGTCAGCTGGAAATGCATCCATGTCACCTTTATGTATTGTAATTTACACCTGCTAAAGGCCCAGAGTGACAGAAATATATTAAATTTGCATCTCTGCATCACCTTAGTACACACAGACGTTAATACAAGCCTCATTATCAGTCGCAAAGTGCCTATAAACTGTGAAAGACAGCATAAGAACAATCTATTCATATTCTCTTTAATTATGGGAAAAGTCCCCAGGAAACAACACTTCTGAAGCCCACAGGATAAAAAACATACGCCGCAACACTTCAGACAGATATAATAAGCTTAATTTAAACTCAAACACCCAATACATGAAAAACATCACTCGCTTGAACATTATAGTGTAAACAAAGGCTGTTTCTGTCTTACCCATTATGTTTCAGATAGCCAGGTATTTAGTTCTGTGTACTGAAGTGAAATCAAATGACAAACAATCAATGATTGTGAATGACCCCGTAATAAATTTTGTGTGGGTAGTCAAACTTCGCTAATGTAACGTAACCAGCAAAGTCGCAGTGTTTGTGTATGCAAAATGACCACTCTCTGCCTGCATGAGTAATGATGGCATAGACAGGACGTTATCGCTGTTAAACACATGACGATAAATAGTAGCTTGAGATAACTTTGAAGACAGCAAGAGTGATTTCAACACAGATATGATGCAACATATGGCCTAATACTCAGTGCAACATGAAATGAAGTGTGTAAAATAGTTTAGACTGACTAATATGCTGGAGTCACTGTATGTTATATCAGCCATTCTGTCTCAGAATATTCCTCTGTGTCAAAGCACACAAACGCTCATTAATCTTATGAGGGCTATGTTCCTTACAAATATTTCCGACTAGCTACCTGCCCCCATGTTGTTGCCATGGATATGAAGAGGTGTAAACAAAAGAACAGATGGTTGAAAGCATGTAGGTGTAGAGAGCAGTCTGTGATGTTTCCCAACTATGCTAAGTGAAATAATTCATCTAACTTACAGTAATTTGATCTGGACCGATGCCAGGCGTGGAGTGGGCCACCGATTTGGCTTCATCGAGTTAATCAAAACTAGTGCTGCTGCTTATTTATCCTGCAAACCGAGTTTGTCTTCTAGAAACAATTTTTACTCAGAAATTGCTAGCAAATTTGACAAATATTTACAATGAAAGTAATGCATTGAATTAAACATGAAATTTTGAATTACAAAAGACTGAAGTAGTAATTTCTCATAAAACATAATCCACTATTTTTTTTTAATTTACAACTTCGATAAAACATGCATTATGCATTGATCACTGCGTGCATTTATTAAAACAATACATTGAGAAATAAATATATAGCAAGTATATTTTCTGAATTTGCAGCACTTCCATTCATTTTTATAACTTTTATAATTCATACACTGTAAAAAATGATTTTTTTTTTAATAAAAGAAAGATTATTGTATCATTATTTTACAACAATAAAAACAACAACAATATTATAAAATACAATTTCAGTTTTAATACTTCAAAACTTCACATAATTCAGCATGTTACTTGGTGTTTCTCTGTATTTCTTTGTGAAATTTACAAAAATTTCTTTGTGAAATTTTTTTTCTGTGTAGTTTGGTGAAACTTATTTCAATTAAATTAAATACATATAAAAAATAAAAATATTTTCATAAATATAAAAATTCAAAATGAAATAATAATTAAACGATAAATTAATCAAAATTATTAATAATAGTTTAAAACTGATTTTTCAAGTTGTGAATAAAAACAACAATTACTGGAGTATGTTTTACAAGAAAATACAATTCAGTTCACATTTAATTTAATGTGTTACTTTCTGTTTCTTTCTAATTGTTTGTGAAATTCACTAGACATTTCTGAGTGAAAACTGATTCGACACCCATTTTTTTAGTCATTTAATAAATAATGTTCCTCTTAAAACTATTGTATTCTAATACAGTTTCTTTCTAAGTTGGTGTTTTATGTAAATTATGATCTCTGTTGGTTAAAAAAAGCCCTTAGCTAGTTGTTTATTTATCTACCAGTGACTCATTTGCCTCATTTGTGGCTGTATCAACTGCAGCTGAGCAATTACCATGTGTTTAGAGGGTGAGAACATGCAGTACCTCAGCGAGGCTATAAACAGTGTCACTGTTCAGTGTTGTATGTGTTTTAATTACAAGTATTCATAAAATTATCAGATAACTGCGCAAGTCACTAAACTAAACAACATGCTGCTATTAGTCTATGGGTTGTTATCAGTATGACAGCCAGTGGAAAACAAAACACGATGGAAGGTTTATCATGTTTCCGAAGCAGAATTATTTGGGATATGACGGACAAAAGGCATTATAAAAATGTTGTACATCCTTGTGTCTAGATGACAGGATAATAATTTGGTATGTGGGTGGGTAAGCTGGAATTGGGGATGTTTGGGCTTGAGAAGGAGGAAGTACATACTAGCTGCGTTTGAGTTTATTGTGTAACGTACAGTAGGGAAGGACAACGTCACACATATTTATATACTTTTTCTGATATCTGTGAAAATGGCCTGAAATGTGTTTACTCTTTTTTTCTCAACTTTTTTCCTTTTTTGGGGGGTATAGATGTGCTGCATGAAATTGCTGCATGTGATGATACCATGACAAGAAGCAGTGTGATTTACAACACAAATGATATGATAATTGCAGGCTGGCAACTTTCAGGAGCTAGTTAGCCAGTTTTATGGACTGGAAGAGCTTGTTTCCTCTGCTGCCACCTGTTTGGTCTGCACCGATTGGCTGCGGGGCACTTGAGAAAAGGAAAGCAGCCACCCAATTATAGGGTACTGCCAGTCAAGTCTAGAAGAGTAATTGATTGGTTTTTGTGAATCAGTGTTAGGAGCTCTAATTAATGCACAATGAGTGTTGCCGATCCAAAATCCATGAGCTAAACCGAAGACGCTCATCAGCGGTTACATCGATCTTTCAAAAGTAAATTGCTTCTGACATCGTGCTTTCGCAACAATATTTTGATTGGCGAGGCTTTTTTGTGTACCCAAAACAGTCAGTGAGAGTTTTCTGTTTTGATTACAAATATTTAAATTATTGCAGACATGCCACTTTGCTTCTTTGAAAACACACCAGCTTCTTTTGCGAGTGTCTGCGTGTTTGTAAAACACACAGAGTAATTTTCACAGAAACATCAGTTAATAGCGTGTTGAATGGACAAAGACGGCGAAGGAGTTAAAAGAATCGTAGCAATCATTCATGTGCAATACCTCTTTGCAGACGGAAATCTATCTTGTCTTTCACATGTCAGAGCTGAAGTATGTAGCACATTTGTTCATCACTCAAAGCTCTTGTTTGTGTATTGTTTAACATTTAGTCTAATATTAACTACTGTATATTAAATATTGTATGAAAGTCATATCAAACTGGCAATCATGACACTGTTTAAAATTAAAATAAGCTGCAAATGTACTCATTCTCAGGGCACCCAAGATGTAGATGAGTTTGTTTCTTCATCAGAACAGATTTGGAGAAATGTAGCATTACATCACTTGCTCAACCAATGGATCCTCTGCAGTGAATGGGTGCCGTCAGAATGAGAGTCCAAACAGCTGATAAGACCTTTTTTTTGTTTTTTACTTGAAGCCATTGCTTCTGGCTAAAGTACAAGCCTAGTTGTCTCATCTGAATCAGAATTTTGACCAGATGTGATGGTTTAATGTTAAAACTTAAACATGCAGATTTTCACTTCACAAGATGTTAACTGATGGACTGGAGTGGTGTGGATTACTTGTGGATTATTGTGATGTTTTTATCAGCTGTTTGGACTCTCATTTTGACGGCACCCATTCACAGAGGATCCATTGGTGAGCAAGTTATTCATAATGCTGTATCTCTTTCCTGGCCCAATCACTCTCGTCTTGCATTTTCTGTCATTTTCATAGATACACAGTGGGTTTTCGGATGTGTGAGCTGTTGCTCCTTTGTTTCATGCGGTTCATGTAGAAAATTCGAGGCTTGATTCCTTGCAAACAGCTTGAGACTCTCCGACGTGTGTGTTAAAAACAGAAAAAGCAGGCCCAGCAGATGACTTTGACTGACAGCTGATAGAATGACACTTACGGCTTTTTGCTTATACCAGAAACAGTTTTGCATGGCTTTCACACAGACCTGTGACTAATTAAGTTAATCGACTTGTAGCCAAAGACGATTGTGCATGCTCAACGTGTGTAAAAATACCGCAATTCTACAGTATCATATCACGCAGATGATTAATAAACATTGATGAGCGCATTTCTTTCCCTGCCAACGCCTCTCCTCCCGGCTCAGCTATAAAACTGACGCGCGTCCCCACTGGCACTCACCAGACAGCGCGAATCAACACCCGACAGCAGGTTTTCTCCAATGTGATCACGCATCCCCTATTTGTGTTCTAGCACATTACTATTTAGGGGGCCCAGTCTGGTTCTGGGTGCAGAATTATGATGAAAAGCGGTGCGTCAGCATCATGGGCATCCGGTTGCTGTGACTATATTTATCAATCCCTATATTTGTGGATGACAGTAAGGAGACTGACCACTGACAGTCACATTTACACTGCATCAGCAGCTTACACTCTCTTACATGCTTGACTGTCTGAAGGTCATCATATGCTGAAACATTTAGTGAGATAAAAAAAAAGTTCCTTATGTGTTGCGTACCCCCACAGGGCCATCAGTAAAGACCTGGAAGTAGCTACCCCTACTGTAAATTCAGAAATGTATTGCTTTTCACTCTTTAACTCTAACAACAACAACAACAACAACAACAATACTACTACTACTACTACTACTACTACTAATTATTATTATTATTATTATTATTTTAACTTAAAGGTGCTGTTTGTAATTTTTTGACTTGACTAAATCATAAAAATACTATAATATGTTTACAGGTATTTAGGTATTTATATATTAATGCTTAGTTCACATACTTGTTTCTTCGGAAAACAATGTTACAGCCATTTATTCTACTTTGAAATGTGCATTCTGTGTCCGAATATCTGTTTTTGTTTTGGTCTGTGTGACTCCGCCCACTGCCAATTTACCCAATAGTATTTCGACACCCTGGGTTGCCAGCTGCTTTCATCTAAAACGCTTTTTTTGGACCAGGGGCATATTATAAAAGGCAGATAAATAAACTTACATTGTCAACTGGGCTCGTTCCTGTTGCGAGTCCTCAATTTGGCAGGAGGAGGAGGAGGAGGGGGCGGGAAATTAGTGATGGGTCGTTCTTGAACGATTCATTCATTTTGAACGAATCTTTAATGTGACTCGGGAAGAACGTCATCTCGGGGAGTGATTCGTTCAGTTGCACATGCGCAACATCCTATAGGTTCTGCACTGAATTAGTTCACCTGTTTTGAGTCTCGCGAAATGCTTGCCCATCACGTGACAGCCTCATAAGCTAAACCTATGCAGTCAGAGCCGGAAAGAGAATTGATTAGTTCAACTATTGAGTTCGGTTCGAGTCGTTCGCTCATCACGTGACAGCCTATAAGCTAAACCTATGCAGTCAGAGCCGGAAAGAGAATTGATTAGTTCATCTCGAGTCTTCGGGTTTGGAGTCGTTCGTTCATCACGTGACAGCCTCTGGGTTAAACCTATGCAGTCAGAGCCGGAAAGAGAATTGATTAGTCTGCCTAATGAGTCTTCGGGTTCGAAATGCTCGCTCATCACGTGACAACCTCATAAGCTAAACCAATGCAGTCTGAGGGGAAACAACTTAATAATAATAATAATAATAATAACCAGCTCTTTAGTTTATTACCTTTGTTACCACATTCAGTGTTATGGAAAAGAACCATCATGACAGAAATTCACACATCTATAAACTGTAAGAAATAAAAAGCTACAATTTGAGACCAGAAACGCATCACGTAACTGTAAGAGTAAATGATAATGATAATATTATTATTAATAATAATAATAACTATGCACCCGTTTGTAAGGAATTCAAATTAATTTCTCTATCCAGTGCTGTCACGTCACGTGACAAAAGAACGAACGACTCGAACCCGAAGACTCGATAGACGAATCCAATCAATTCTCTTCCAGCTCAGACTGCATAGGTTTAGCTTATGGGGCTGTCACGTGATGAATTTAACGACGAACTCCGAAGACTCGATAGACGAACTAATCAATTCCTTTCCGGCCCTGACTGGCATAGGTTTAGCTTATGAGGCTGTCACGTGATGGTGAACGAACGACTAACCAAGACCTGGAATAGATGAACTAATCAATTCTGTTTCCGGCTCAGACTGCATAGGTTTAGCTTATGGGGCCGTCACGTGATGAACGAACGACTCGAACCCGAAGACTCGATAGATGAACTAATCAATTCTCTTTCTGGCTCAGACTTTAAAGTTTTAGCTTATGGGGCTGTCACGTGATGAACGAACGACTCAAACCCGAACACTTGTCTGATAAGAGGTGAGGTGAGCTAATCATAGACTAAAGACCCAGGTAAACAACGAATTATTTTGTTTTCTGTTTCTTATACCATAGTTTTGTATTGTTTGTAGTGTGATCAACGTTTGCATAAGTAGTAGATGTGTTAGGGAAGCAGCACGTAACATTTTAATTATATTTTGCTAAAATGAACGAAATGACTCGAAAAAAGATTCGTTCATTTTGCTGAACGAGACTCAAAGGTCCGAGTCAGTAAAATGATCCGAACTTCCCATCACTACGGGAAATGCTCTACAAAATTTTAAATTTGGACTGCAGTACTCATTTTAACCGTTAGCTGTCAATATCACACACTGCACCTTTAATATTGAACTGGATATCTAAGCATTATGCTTAAACTTCGACCTCTATCGCCATCTGTGTTTAAAACGTTGAATTACGTTATTTTACGTCAGTTGTGCTACTGCGATAGTTTGCGGAGTCTCCATGGTTACCGTTATTCAACACATCAAGGCGGGTCTGTCATGCATCAAGACCACCAGACTGTACGAAAATTTTCCAGCAAAGCGTATAATTCAGAAAAGACCTCATCTGAACAAGTAAGTGGGCATTGTCATTGTGGTTCAAGTGTTATTTTTGGTCAGATTTAGCTTTCCATTCTTTAACACAGACTTTCCACAGTTCGAGGTTTGTTTGTTTTGAAAGGGTGAACTACTTCTTTAATATGGTCTGTTTATGGACGTGGCCTGAAGACGTAAAAGCGAATGACGTAACGTTAGGCATAAAGTTAACAGCGAAATTAAAATGAATAACGTTAGATTTATCATAGTAAATTTGATGGAATTGAGCACTATGATTTGTACTCCCTCGACAATGGAGTAGCAATATTTGAAAAATGTGCCATTGATTTAAATGTATATAAAATGCGTTTCACATTTGACATTCTCATCACAATTTCAGTCTTTGAATAACGTTAGGCCTATACATACTTCCCTATGATACAGTGTACAAAAAGGAGTATATCAAATGAGTAAGCTGTCCAAATACCTAGTATTTACGCTATAACCTTTCTCCTATCCCATTGTGTCACAGGATCTAAAATCTATTACATTGATATATATATTTTGCAGTTTATTTTAGTATGTGAAGTATCAACGCAGACAATCATGCCATATGGCGAATGTAGAATAGAATGTACTTCATCAGTGGTTCAGACAAACAAATTCTGTGCATACTCATCATGAAGGTACACATTTTTTGGACACAATTATTTTAACCCCTTTTCTTAAAGATGAGCTGAAGACAGTATTAAATTAATTACAGTTATTTTAATATTATTATATTTAATAATATTAATATTAATGTTAAATAATAAATATTTAATATTTATATTTTTTATAATATAATATTTATTTTATAATATTATAATATTTCATTTATTATATTATTTATTATTTTATGTTTAACAAAGCTAAATTGAATTCTTTTTAAGATAAACAACCACCAGGATCCTGAAAAAGCAGTAGATGTCTGACTGCTGGTCTGCATTGCTAAAAAGTATGGAAAAGCCCAGTCACTGATTTATTTCAGGCTGTGCAGGATCATATTGTGCTGTAGGCTAAAGGCCCGCTGTATGTAAAGCTTTAGGTTTATAGCCATAGTTTTCAGTAGATGTGGATAATGTGTGGTCCCTCCAAGACAGAGCGGATGAAACAGCATCTATGAAAAGCATTAGCCTCAAGTGGGTATTCAAAGTGTTAAACTCAGAGGTATCGTGTGAGAGACTTTTGAGTATCTAACACTTGTTTCACAACGCTCCTTAATTGCTGCTTTAAGCGCAGAAGAACGCTTTAATATCAGGCCTCGGGTTAAGACTACGTTCCTCTACACTTCATGAAAAGACATGGTATTTCCCTATTATCTGCTCCGTCTTGAATGTCGCTGTAAAATTCCACCTCATACGTTTTAATAAGCTGTAGTTAGCTTGTGTTGTCTGCTGAAAATAAGGCTTAAACATGGTAATCCAGGAAGGGAAATTGAGACGAGCATCGCGTAAATTTAGCCTCAAATGGAGACTAAACATGAAGAGGGAAAGCTGTTGGTAAATGCTGCTTTTTGAACCCGAGCTTGCGACTATTAGCGTAATTCAGCCCCACAGTTAGAAATGTCTGAAGTAACTAACCTCTCTAATGTAGCCGGTAACACAGTGATTAATGCTGATTAACAAACTTCACTAAATAGATATAATAAGGCAGAAGCACCTTTGTCATCAAAGGCAAATTTGCATTATGGTATAATTTCACCATCTCTGTTCAAAGGTGTCAGCGTTTACTCCAGTGTTGCTAATTAATTTTCTCCCAAACAGGATGGTTTTATTCAAATGAGCCAATCCCTTCATTAGCACACCTGTGCTCTGCTCCCTCATTAAAATTGGAATCCTGTAAATTTTTACATCCGCAGACAGTGCCTCTGTTACCAAATATTGAGCAAGGTAGCACTGTGTTAATTAATGTTATAACGAGTCGGTGAGTCAACGAGGACTGATTTGCATAACCTGTGCAAAACAAAACCTGCCGATGAGTATTCGCTCGGTGCGATTGTCGGAGGTCTCTTCATAAAATACAGCGCATTGTGTTATTTTCTACCCTCTGGCCCACTAACACGCTTACTGATGCCCTGTGGAGAAAAACGTATAGCAGGAAATATCAAAGAAACAATGGTTCATTAAAATGCGCTTCATAAGCCACACATTGTCAGGGAGGAAATTGATATGATACCTTTTTTTTTTGAGCACTATCAGTCTTCCACTGCATTATGTATGGAGGTACTTAATAACCATGCAACAAGCCGTTAATCCGTTATTGCCACAGGCATGTTACCGGTGACTCTGAATCACAGGAGTCTGAATAACTCAATCCTGTAATCTGAATAGATCAAAAACATGTTTTATGTAAAAACATTACATAAAAAGAAACAGGGTTCACAACTGTATATATTTTTATGTCTTTATATTTACGTAAATACATGAATATATTTTTTTGATGTTTATATTTACATAAAAAGGCTTATGTAATGTTTATCATGCTTTTGTGGGGATTTTTTTGCTATGGGCATGTTAACGGTACGTTTCTCCTGTAATCTAAACAACTAAATATAACAACTATGTCTAAATAATATTTTTTTATTTGACACACACACACACACACACACACACACACACATATAGAATGAAAAAATAAATTGTAAAAATACATATAAAATTATATTTAAAATTATGTTAAATCCATATAAATATTATATATTTATGTTTTTTAAGAGATATTCACCATTTATATATATATATATATATATATATATATATGTAATATTATTAATATTATTTATAATATTGATATATTTTAGTATAATTATCTATTTGTTTTATAATATTTTATTAATTAAAATCTTTGCAAGATAAACAACAACCAGGATCCTGAACATGCAGCTGATGACTGAAAAACCCATTCACTGATTACTGATTTATTTCAATATATTACACAAATCTATGGAATACCTGATTTTCATGAGTCATTTGCAGTCTTCTGCGATCAAATATTTGTGTCGACTGTCTCAGGCAACCGATCTTCTTTACTGTCCACTCAAATCAATATCTCGTCAGTTTATTTACTTATTTGTTATGTGTAAAAACCTCTTTCAGGATGATAGAAGATCCATTTGCTTGCTTCGTGTTGAGTTTATTTGGCCATAATAATTGGCCGTCTGATTATCTCCTGTGCATTACTAACAAGAGTAAGATCTCTCTTGTTCATCTCTGTCCAAAATCTCAATCATTCCCTATGGCATCACAGATTGAGGCGTCAATCAGGCGTCTCCTTTGTTCACTCTAATAGTCGAATAGTACCAATTGGTACTGGCGCTGCCTAAATTGGCCATTTGGACATGGGTTATTTATTGATTATTTGTTTAAAATGGACTGCGGGCAAAGAGCAGACTTCTTCCTTCCCCTTAAATTGTCTTTTGAGCGATGTCTCCTGGGTGCACGGTGCACTCATGCATGCCAAGCGGGGTGTGGTACCCACGTCCTGCAAATTAGCAGGCTTATTTCCATCAGAAAGTTTGGACAGCTCAGACCAAGCGTAGCAAGCGGGCCTAAAGAGGGCGGCCATGACCACTGCGGTTGGGCCAGAGGCTGCTCTCGCAATTCAAAACAGTTGACTTAGTTATTACAACTAGGGATTACCCAAATAGTTTTACCATGCTCTGTTAGGTTTGGCTCATGTAACACCGGCCGGGATTGGCTGCGGGGAGGCTTGTTTATTTAACGTCTTCCGCGCTCACTCGTGGGGGGGTTCGGTAAGGTGCGCTACCGATCCTCGTTGTTTTCACTGCTGTTGACAGAGTGGAGCAGAAGATTTGACGACTGCATTAACGAAGAAAGCACATACATCATTACAGTGACCTTGTCAAAGCATCAAAGCGTAAACACCAAACAGAAAGAGCGCACGCCATATATATATCAGCCGCGTGCTAAAAAAGACTTTTGGCAGGGAACGATTCATCATATGTTTCTGTTAATGAGAAAGTAGGAATCCGCGAGGCTCTTTGCCCGAGAAGTTGGTTGCACAGAATCTTGGCACGAAGCTGCCGGTGTGTGATCGAGTTAAATAAATGCACTTAAAGTTGTAATCATAAGCATATGCACCACAGTCTGTTGTGTTATTTTCCAGCACGCTAATCACCAAAAAGCAAATTTAGTGCGTCCTGCCTGTTAAAATTCTGGGAAGACTTCACAGTTAATAATTCATAAGCACTTGCTAATCTCACTGTAGGAGTCTAATTAACGCATCATTAAAAGCATAATTCTGATAATTATAATTTCTCACTTTTTAAATGGGAGCGCCACAGAACCGAGCAGAGCGAGGAAGGGTGTCTGTGCAGCCAATTTACTCAGCGAACCAGATGCCAGAAAGGAAAGAGCCCCAAGTTAGGGCACAAACGTCGGCCGGTGCGCCCCATTTAGATGTTTTGCCTTACGTTCACTTCCATTCAAGTGATAATCCCACTAAATGCGATGTTGACTCTGATGTTTGGCGTAATCGGATAATTAAAGATGACTTAAATAATATATCTGAAGATCAGATTATCAAAGTCACACCACAACTGTAAAGAAAGGCTAATTCGTTTTGTTGGGGAACGCTTTTAATACATTTGCGGGGGAAATGCTGGTGTAAATGACTGCGCCTCGCGGTTCAACCTTCTTTTATTATGTCATCAGAAGGTGTGCCGGAGTGAGAACGACCCCAGATGTTCGTGGTGCGGCTGCCGTCCAAATCAATTATTCCACTCTCAGCATGAATTCAATTCTCTTGCACTCATCAGAGGTGTGAATAGGTAAACATCACTATCCTCTTTTTCCCTTATGATGCAGCACTGCATAAAATGAGACGCAGGGGTTGTGCGACTCGTGTATATATAGCTGCTGGTGTCGCTGCCTTCCCATCACGCCGAGTGGGGTTAAATACGGCGCTGATTTCCCTAATGAAATGACACAAATTCACAGGCCTGTTACAGATGTGTACCCTTGTTGATGCTCTCTGGAAGTGAACGATTAGGCTCTTCCTTCTCATGCTGTTTGATGGAGTGATTAGATCAAATATCCACCTTCTAAAGTGTCTGATGATCCGAAAGTCTGTTGCACACCTGCGTCGGGCTTGATGAGACTTCACGTGATTCAACCTGAATAAAGATCCATTGTATTTGCTTTCACACCTGTATGCGATCGGGAGGTGAGAGCTTCACCACCTCAGGTGTGGGAAGGATGTAGACTTTCTTTTGTGTGCGAATGCGTGTGTGTTGTTGTGGCTTTGTTTCCTGTGTGTTTGTGGCGCTTTCCATTTTGGTAGGTGTCTTACAATCACAAACTTGGTTCAAAACAAAGATGAGACAAAGAACAGAACTTTTTAGTGTGGCCTTTCTGATTTCTTGAAATGCGTCTTTCAGGCAAAAGAACACTCATAGTTTAGGTTCATTTTTTTTTTTTACGTGTTCAGTTGTCTTTGCAGTAGCACCGAGCGCCTTCTCCAGCTCTGCTCACACACTGGCTGTGGGTTTGCTGTCATGTTAAATATCATTTTTACCTCCCCATCCCTCAATAACACCCTCTTTGCAGAGCCTGTATTACACTGTGACAGATTCATAAAACAATCCAGGCTGAAATGTGCTACACAAACTGTTAATATCAGACTGAAATGATCACTGGTCTGATTATTGTTAATAAGGATTCAGCAAATTAAGATAATGTGGACAAAACTCTTCAAACCATTTTACATGCTGCTTGATGTTATGTCAGTTATTCAGTAAGAGTTGCGTTCAAGTCCCTTCAGTGTACATGAATTGGTTTGCTGGGTTATTTGGTACATGGTTCGTTTTGTTGGAGCTTACAGATTTATACTGCTTGGACATTGAGCGTAAATTCCATAAATGCTGAATGAATGCATATATAAGCATAATTAGGCATAAATAAATGAATAAACGTGGCCCAGTGGGTAGCATGCGCCTCCATACATACATAAATAATAATAATAAAAACATAATGCCTAATGTCTATGTCTATTTAAAGCTGTTGCAGGCGCCAGAAATGTAATTTATTCAGTTCTGTCATGTTTTCAATCCTGTTGAAGAGCTTAATAGGTTTGGTTACTTTAATTACAAGCATAAACACAGTAACATAATCACTGTATTTAGTTTAGATGCTACTAAAGGACGTTTCTCATGAAGCAGTAACCAGGGTTATTATGAGTATATAAAACTATTGTTGATCATTGAAATAAAACTGTAATATTAAAGGAAAATTAGGAATGTGGCCTTGGCAGCTAACTGAAATAAGCACTAAAATTACTAATTGGGAATAAATAAAAACAAAAGCTGAAATAAAAATAAATACAACCCATAAAAAAAATAATAAAATGACAAATGCACATAACAACACTGCTAAAAAGTAAATAAAAATTAAAATAAAAACAGAGATATGCTAATTAAAAATATTAATAAAAACTATACAAATATAGAAATACTAAATATTACTAAAATACTACTAATAAAATAACACTGCCAATATCATATCATAGCGTAAGTCATTTTAGCTGTTTAGTTTCAATAAATGTGACCCTGGACCACAAAACCAGTCATAATTGTCATATTTTTTAAATTGAATAAATAAGCTTTCCATTGATGTATGGTTTGTTAGGATATGACAATATTTGGCCGAGATACAACTATTTTAATATCTGGAATCTGAGGGTGCAAAAAAATCTAAATACTGAGAAAATCACCTTTAAAGTTGTCCAAATGAAGTTCTTACCAATGCATATTACTAATCAAAAATTTATGGTAAGAAATTTACAAAATATCTTACTACTTAATAACCTAATGATTTTTGGCATAAAAGAAAAATGGATAATTTTGGCCCTTACAATGTGTTTTTGGCTATTGCTACAAATATACCTGTGCTACTTAAGACTGGTTTTGTGGTCCAGGGTCACAAATGCATTTTTTAGACTGGAAAGGATGTTTTGAATTCTGAAAGTTCCAATGTTTTTCATACTTCAAAGCTATTTTCTCAAAAGACAACATATGACTCACGTAATGAGCAGTTAGTCATCATATGAAGACTTCATTCCAGTCCTAAGTAAGGCTTAACATGCAAAAGTCTTGTGGATCAGAGGCGGTCGCTGTGATACGATGTGACATGACGAAATGTTAGGTGAGGAACAGAAATGAACGCTCTGAATGACTCAGAGGAGCAAACTTCAGAAGCTTTAGCATGTGTCTCTCTCGCCTGAGCTGTGATTTAAGGCACCTTACTGTCAGCTGGAAGACCCTGATGGTGACGCTGGGGAAAGGAACGGAGGTCTGGGTTGCTATGGTAACACCTGCAGACTTTTTCTTGAGGATTTATTTTGGTGGTCCCATTCAGGACAGTCTCAGTCTCAATCCATGTTTTTATAAGAATAAAAATGCTTTCCATGTAATCTTAATGTTACATTGTTTCACATTTATTATTGGCATTTATAGTACAGGCATATGTTGTACTTTATTCTTGTACATACAGGCGCAGTATCAAGCACCTGTACTAAATGAAAAGTGTCTTTTGCTACATGTAAATGTCTGAAACGTCTGTTTATTTGACAAATGCTGCCTCTAATCCACTTAATCTGCTATAAAGACAGCAAACACCATGTGAGCGTCACCATAGACAGCAGAAGTGTTTGACTTTCTGGCTCAATTTTCATCTCTTTCTCGGCTGCAAACAGCTACACCTGAAGTTGTACACACATAAGCTGCGTCCAAAATCGCATACCATGGGTACTTCTTTTGAATAAATAATTACTTAAACAACCATTAAACAGGTATCTATATAGTGTCTAAGTTCTACAGTATATGGTATGCATGCATGTAGTATGAATTTAATCCAAACATATTATATTCGTCATGTTATGTCGTCATGTGGCCTACAGCGTCAGTTGAGTCGCTTAACTGCCAAATTCTCTCCCGTGGCATCATGGGATAGTGTTCATCAGATGCACGCTTCAGAATGTCACTGGACATACTACTCTTTTTACATACTGATTTTCACCTACTATATAGTAGGGAAGTATGCAAATTCAAATGCAGCCTTAAGCCCAAAGTATACGCTAGCGTATGCGTACAGTCGAATGCATAGCCCTTCAAAGTATACTCCATTTGATAGCGTGCATGAACACAGGTGGTCGAGACATGTGCTCTAGGAAGCTTCATCTTTGTCCAGCACCTGCTGTATTTTTCTCCTGAAGTTAGACTGATAAAATTGTATTTGTACTCTTTTAAACTAAAGTTGCTGCGCTCTCATAACCCCCTCACACAAGCACTAGTCAATGCAGGCATCTGTTGTTGTTGCAGTCTCTGCTATTTTGTTGTTGTTGTTTTTCCATCTCTTTAGTTTCGTTTTCTACTCTGAAACCACAGCCCGGGCCACCGTTACCACCTTGTGGAGCAACTGATTTGACAAATTTGAATCACGCACACTGTACGTAGACCCTCGCGTATGCATTAAAAACCAAAGTACACTTTGGCCTTTAAGGCCCAGGAATACTTCTTTTTCTGCGCATAGCCATGTCCATGCAGCTTTTAAAGTACACTCAAGCGCGGATAAACAAATTTGACACATGCGCAGTGCGCATGCGCATGCCTAGTGGATTCTTTCTGTCTCAACATTCACCTCGTGCCTGCACTGTTGTACGCACAGCGTTTGCGCGCAACCAAATTTTTCTTTCTTTTTGCGAACAGTGTGCATATAACAGCTCAAGCGCGGATGTCTGCAGACATTAATAATTAAGTCGCACGGACTGTCACGGAATGCGGGCGGCCAAAGTATACTTTTGGCTTTATTGCTTGTCTTCAAACAGGTTTCCCCAAACACTCCCCATTGGTTAGATAAACAGATAGTCCTGCCCCCTAATTTACATCATTGGTTGAGCCAATGTTGCTGTGTTATGCTAAAAAAAGCATTACACTTCTTAGGGAAATACATGAATAGCTTGCAGACTTAGTATTTATATTAATGCTTAATTAGTTCTGTATATTTTGTCCAAAAGTCCACTCTTCAGTTTTAAAATTAAATGTTAAACATACAGTTTTACAAATGCAATTTGTAAATGCCTTCATTGTTTAAGTTGAAGTATTCTGAGCCCCCATTTATGACACTTCCAGTGCAGTGTAACCAGTGTTGCCAACTAATTTTCAGAGAAAGTTGCTAAAGGAAGGTCAATTTGTTGCTAAAAGTTGCTAAATGACGTTGTGATGACATTGCGTGATGAGTCACAACATCAAATCTCAAAATAATACTATGTTAATTTAGATTTGTTTGTAAAATAATATACATAATATATTAAAATATAAATAACTTTATTTTAAATACATTTAATTATTGAACACTTACACATTTTCGAATGATTACAATTTAAGTTTGTTTAATAGTTAGTAAACTAGTAATACTATACACATTCTCAACAATTAGGCTTTAAGCAGTGTATTAGTAGTTAGTTAGTATGCTACACTCCAAGAAAAGTCTGTAAAAATAGGGCACAGTCTACTACAGTATGTTAATATGAAATAATTTTCCATATTGTTTTTTTTTTTGGTATTTTAAATTATGCATTGTGTTTTCGGGTTACAGGGTTACAATGGATAATAATGTCCTGGAAAATTACTAGTCTCTTTTCCATTTTTCTTACAGTGTATTAACTGATCAACAATCGCAAGTACAAGCTACTAACAAAGTGTATCATAAATGAACATTTATTCAATTATTATTATTATTATTATTATTATTATTAAATTAAACAATTGCAAATAGCCACTAACTCAATTCACGTGATGTGTGTACTGATAGGCATCTTTGGTTTTCTTCTTTTTGTGTAATTAGGATGGAAAATGTGTACCTTTTTATTGTCTAAGTCACTTATCAAAAGTTGCTAAAAGTTGATTTTAAAATTTTAAAAAATTGCTAAATTTGTTGCTAGGTGGAAGAAAAAGTTGCTAGGGTAGTCTGAAAAGTTGCTAAATTTAGCAACAAAATTGCTAAGTTGGCAACACTGAGTGTAACACAAGGATTTCCATAACTATTAACAACACTTAATATGCAGGTGATAATCACTGACTACATAATGAGCTCCTTCCCAGTTCCTCTTTTGCACTTAAGATAAATCAATTACACTCATTAAATCTTTTGAAGTAATTGATGTCACCCCCTAAAAGTTCATGCTCCATTAGTGGGTGATAGTGTACAACAGAAAGGGCTGCGACATCTCAAACGCTCTCTTAAAAAGCCCTCAGTGCCGGGGCTGCTGCTGACACAATGTGGGCTGGCTGCAGACTCACGCTTTGCCGCAGCTACAGATGGCAAACGCTTGTCCAGCCCTGAATCCTCAGTACAAGATGGCTGGATTGGCTCACATCTCTCAATCGCCGTCTGCACACGTTAAAGGCAGCCAGCTACTCAGCACATCACCGCGCAGCAAACAAACGGAGCCCACGTAAAGCGGGTCTCTCGATGCACGGTGTCACTACAGCGGATCCGCGTTCATCTGTAATGCTTCAGCTTTAAGTGCTGCAGGCACTTTGTTGGCATGGCTGAAGTCTGTGTTGAGACAGGAGGCCCACAGCTTTCTGTGACTGACAGAAAATGATGATGTCATCGCGTGTGAAGGACTCTGACCTGAACAGAAGAGGGAGGCTGGTGCGTGCGACTCTCCCAGCTGAGGTGCCTGCCGGTGCAGATGGACAGGGGCTGGGTGTGGGTCTCTGTGTGGGAGAGAGGAGAGCTGGGAACAGGACAGAACTGGAGACGTGCTTCAGTCCTCAATCACCTCTCAAGATTTCTCTGTGCCGCTGAAGGAAGAGGAAACCACTGTGTTGGAAAATAACAGCCCCAAATCTTATGAAATATTACTACTCAACTTTCAGGAAATCATATTTTCCCACCTCAGACACAAAGTACGGGAGGTCTAACCAACATAAACACTGAGGGCTGACCTAGCAAGACATGGCTGTTCCAATATACCATTAGTGGTAAACCAAAATGGGTTTTCAGTCAAGTTGCATTTATTTATATAACACTTTCATGCAATACAGATCAAAGCAGTTTCACAGTATGGAAATAAAAGTGTTAATGTTGTAAAATGAATCGGTTATGAAGCTCTACAGTAGGCGATAAAGTCAATATTCAGCTCAAGACAGCTTAATGTTGTCAGTATTGCAGAGTTTATCAGTTATGAAACAATTAAATTTCAGCTGTAAAGCAGCTTTATATAGTGTTATTTTTTAGGGCAATTTAATGTTGTTTCAGTTGACCCTTTGGGAGTTTGATTGACAGACAGTCTGACCAATCATAACATAGCCATTTTGTCCGACAAACAAACCAGACAGGAGAGTAGCCTAGATTAACGTTGGTGAACTTGAACTTGAAAAACTGTGTATTGACGTCTTTCACAGTTGAAACAAAATTCCCTCTGATGTTCATTCATGTTTATTGTGTGCTATAACTAGTAAAGAGGAAGAGATACAGCAATCTGTCACAACACATTAAAGAGCAACAAAATGCTATTTATTGTTTGAATTTATAAAAAAGACAACATTTGAAATCTGAGACTTTGTTTCATGCCTAAAGTAATCTGCTCTGTCTTGTCTGTTGGAGCATTGTCTGTTTCCTCTTTGCTCCGCAATGTATTTTTCACTGCATGAGAACATGATGTGTAGTGTGAGAGTGGCTTGGCTTGTCGGACGTAGCAACAGTAACTAAGTGGGGTGGGTCTTTGCGAAGGGTTATTTCAGTTCAATAACTGTCAATGTTGCAAAGTTCATCAATTATGAAACATATTCAATTTCAGATGTAAAGCAGCTCTACAGAAGACAATAGTGTCATTATTAAGCTCAGTTCAGTTCACTGTTGATTCAGCTCAGTTTATCAAGTGTCAATGTTGCAAAATTAGTGTCATTATCCAATGACTGATTCTATACCACCAACTCCCAACACTAAATGTGTGGTTACAGGCTTGCAAAGTACAAATATTCATTTTACCAACCATAAAATACTTCAGTATGTCAACCCTGTCACAAGATGTTTGAAATATCATTTGAATTTTAGTAGTATTTTTGTCTTTATTACAGTAGTTCTCAACAAGGAGCCTCAATAAATTGCGTGGGTGCTGCAGGAAGACTTTAAATGATTCAAATTGATTGTATTAAAATAGTTTCACTAAATAGAAATGCTAAAAATGCACAAAATCAAGATGTAAATTGAAATCACCCCCCCCCCACCTATACAACGATCACATGACTTCAGCATCACTGTCTCTAGGCCTCTGATGACTCATTCAATCTTTATGCCAAATCTACATGTTTAAAGTAGTTAGAATAGAATGGTTTGCAGTAGCATGATTATAAACACAATGAAGCTGTTAGGACAGGTAATTAGATTAGCCTCGGTATAGTGTCCTTTTGAGCAACCGCCTTTTTCAAGACACGTAAAAGCTTTGAAAATCACGAGTGGGCTATTATAGCTGTATTTCATGTGGCATTTAACTGAAAAACCACAGGACAGTGGAACTGGATATACTAAAATGCTAGCGCATTTCCGTGTTTTAGCCTCCAAAAATATGTCATCCCTGCGGCACTGGTTAATTAATTTTATATTTCATCCCTCCCAGTTTCTTTTAATACAAATTGAAAACAAGCCGCTTTGCAGTAATTACAGCAGAATACCGGAGGAAGCATTTTATATATCTAACAGAGTTGAAACATTGAGCTTCACTAAGCTAATATGCGTTATCATAATGAAATGATACGTCTGTTTGAATGTTTTGGTCAAATGATGTGATGTCACTCAAATAGGCCTCATGACCTTAGGAGGTGAATAAGATAGATGTGTTTAACCCCACTGACGCAACCTTTGTTTTATGCTTTACAACATCCATCACAATACATAAATACTATGTACAGAGATTTCATATCTGTGGTTAGTATGCCTTTTTTGATAGAATATAAATCTTATTTTTCCTGGCAGCTGATGCCAACAGTCCTTTCTGAGGAATGCAGAAAACCCTTGAGCCATGCTCACATTACAGCGATGATGTTGCAATGATTTAATGATGACAATTGATATCACAGTTCTAAAACTGTGTGCGGTTACCGTTCCCATTGCTTTGATTGCTATAAAGATAACAGCAAACAGCACTGAGATTCCTGCTGTGCAGAAATGACAAACGTGAGCTTTACAGAACAAAGGCAGCCTTTGCATCCGTCGACTGATAGTGAATTTTAATTACTTCTACACATTCAGTGTGTGTGTGTTTTTTTGTCATTTCTTCTGTTCTTTGTCGGTTACCCAAAACAGGAGAAATTAACCACAAAAATCTAACACAATAAGAAAAACAAGAGAAGAAAGTACTGCGCGGTGCGCAAGAACTCACCTACTACCCTAAAGATAATAACACAGATTGCTTTCCAGATAAAAACTCATAATTGCTCTCATAAACCATTGAGAACTTCTCAGATGTTTTAAACAGTGATCAATTAACACTGTTGCATGGTGAATAAACAAAACGAATCCCCTCTGAAAGAAGATCTGCCAACTCTTTTCTATATTTCATTGCAATTTTCATGTCTTTGGAAGCACTGTGCTGTCCGGGAGGACATGAGTGAAACTTCAATGCTGGAGCAAAAATCTGAGACTGGAGCAGCGTTGTTGTAGTGGATGATGCACAAATTTAAGAGAGACAGAAAAGCAAAATGAGCGTTTAGCCGCGAGTGTGAATTGCCTTTCGCACCAGACAGATTTTCTGATCCCATTATGGCTCCAGCTAGCGTTTTTAGTGCAAATTTCTCAGTGCTTGTGTGGATTGCACATGCTCCCGATGCCTAATGAGGGAGCATTAGCCAAGGGAGAAGCAGTAATTAGAGCAAGCGTCAGAGCTGAGGACAGATGGCATGCAAAGACAAGTCTTTTCCTTCAGACTTATTGTCCTTCTCCTATGAGGGATGTCAAGACACGCAGCTTTGATTCCGGCTCGTGATACTTTTGATACACTAATTACAAAACAGTTTACTTTGAGGAGCTAAAAGGAGGATTACCTTCAATACCGTAATTCTTATTAATCTTAATCATATTAATCTTTTTCTTTTTAATAAGAGCAGAAAATATGTTCTATAGAGAACATTTCCCAGACCCACATAAAATTTTAGTCAGAAATGAAATTTTCATGCTCAAGTCATTTTCTGCAGTTGGAGTTAATGATTATGCACCCTTGTAAACCTCTACCGACTAACATTTCTATTTACATCTTAATATTTCATATTATATATAAAAACAAAATTATGTAATTTTTATAAACATTTATATGCTATAACTTATTTTTTTATACATGCCTTTAGAGAGCACATTTCTCAAATGGCAAAACAATATTTTTTTCTGGCCAAAATATATTATATGTTATAAATATGCAAACAACAAGCCTTTGTAACTAAAATACATCAAAATATATTTATTCAAATATTAAATATATATAATGTGGCAATTTTAGACAATTTGAAATATTTGTAAATTCTATTTTAAATATAATTTTATTTATTTATTTATTTATGTATGACCCACTTAAAATTGAAATCTTTGGATCAGAATCTTGTAATTTAAAAAAAAATCTCATTAAAAGCATTTTTGCTTGAAACTAGTCAGATTTAGACAAACTATTAAACACTAACATTTTGAAATGTCTTTTTTTGATGCCTTTGAATGCATCTGACTTATACAGCTTGTGTTCGGCGAGTAGCATGCCTGCCTTGTTAGTGGGAATAGAAGTAATTTATTTATCTTTTCAGAATTCATAAAGGCTGATGTGATTATTTAGTTTTGACTGTACATAATTAGCTTATGATTATGGGATAATTTAATGTGTTTTATTAGTGTATTGTTTATGGTAATTTATTGTTCATGTACTCAAATATTGCGAGACGTTCTGCATTTGTCAATGGCACATTTGGGTCTCTAATTAGGTTGCATGGAGTTGCGAAGACAATTGTGCGAAGATGATGACAGGCCTATCAACATATCTCAGAGGTTTATGGGTAACTTGCAGTGTGTGAATGTGACTTGGATGACAAACACAATGTGATGTGCCCTGTTTATGTGTCTCAGCGTGTATTAACATTCATGCACGTGCTGCTTTCGCAAGCTGTTTTTATGGCAGTGACGACACACATACACACTCGCACATACGCAAACGACAAATACCGCGACTGTCAAGAGGCTTCTGTTTGTATCAGAGCAAATTCATTTTTTGCTAAAAACTCAATATTCATACAATGCACTTTGAGTGTCTCTCATTACTCACGCGGGTTCAGCTGCCAGTTCAGGTGTCTGTGGTGAAGGTGTTATATGAGCTGTGTGAAACTGGGCACATTAGTCAAAGAGGCCCAGCCCTCTCTCACCGGATGCCATGCTTTAGGGAATTCTTTCTGATTCACACATATTCCCCCAAGCCTCTCTCACTCCGTCTGAAGTCACTGAATCAGCACTATGCGGATTTACAGGGCCCTAGCTTCTCAAAGAGGCCTGACAGCTTGGGCTTTCATAGCATTTTAATGTGACATTCTTGTGTTGTATTTTGTTTATTTTCCTCTTTCTTCATGTCGGGAATCTGCTAGCGCTGTCGGTCCGGCTTACACACCTGCAACGCCCCAGGGGACAAGCACGGCTCAGACCCCACACCTCTGACGCTCTTAACTTCGAGGAAACGAGGAGACGTGAGGAACTTTTCAGAGATCACAGAGTGTGGAGTTATTACCCGGCCGTAACAAAACACTGTCGCTGCAGTTCCGCTGCTCCACCTAAAAGCCAACCAAACCTGTCATCTCCAGCCAATTATCAACAAAGACAAATTGGCAGGAATTAAATTTACGGTGCCACACTTAAAATGTGACCCTGGACCACAAAACCAGTCTTAAGTAGCACAGGTATATTTGTAGCAATAGCCAAAAATACATTGTATGGGTCAAAATTATCGATTTTTCTTTTATGCCAAAAATCATTAGGATATTAACTAAAGATCATGTTCCATGAAGATATTTTGTAAATTTCTAACCGTAAATATATCAAAACTTAATTTTTCATTAGTAATATGCATTGCTAAGAACTTCATTTGGACAGCTTTAAAGGTGACTTTCTCAATATGTTGATTTTTTTGCACCCTCAGATTCCAGATTTTCAAGTAGTTGTATCTCGGCCAAATAATTGTCCTATCCAAATATTGTCCTAATCCTAAATTAAAAAAAAAAAAAATGGACCCTTATGACTGGTTTTGTGGTCCAGGGTCACAAATAAGGGAACGATGTTTAGTCTACAATCCCAATGAATGCCTTAGTGTTTTTGCTCTCTGCATATCAAATGAGCTTGATGGATATACTGGAATAATTGTTGTTTTTGGAATAACAGTATCTGTAGCTACTGGTCTGTGTGTGCGTGTGTGTGTGTGCGTATGCGTGCAGTAACTTTTTTTTTTTTGCGTACGCATGTGTGATCTGCAGCACCTGAGACATCAGGCACACCAGGAACGGTCCCTTTCCCAGAGTGCCGCGCAGCAGTGCCCGCCTAGCTTTGGCACCTCAGCTGTCAGCCCGCTCTGCTGATGAGGAGAAGGTGTGGGGCGATGAAGCCGATAATGAAGGTACCATCTTGTTGTCACGACAGATTGTTTGCTCTGGGCTTTCCGAGGTGCCGGCAAGCTCCACCAAACTCCACGCCCCCTCTGCCTCGGGGCTTGGCACCTCTGCTGGGGAGAGGAAGGTATTTTTACCCAGCGTGCAACTTTTCCGCACTCCTTTGCCCAGAGCAGCCATGTTAACTCTGAATGATAATATTTTGCCTAATGACTCCGTATTTTGTAGTTGTGCACGTGTTTTCGGCCTCTCTCGGTGTTAATAAACTGTAAGCGTGCACACAAGAGATGAACTTTGAAGAGCGTGTAAAATTAAACTAATTTCTTTTTCCCCGTCGTGGATTTCGATTTACTCCGAAATGGTTTCATGTAGGGTTTCTCTATGGAAGCGGAATAATGACAATAGTTTTTGAAACATAAAGCATGTTGAATTCCACAAATCGAAAAAAAGATGCATTGCAATTACCAGTGCTTGCATTTCAATGCCTTGTATTTCCAGGGCTTGCATTTTTAGGTCCTGAAATTTAACATAGTTGTTTATTTAAGCTGTGAATATTTCAATTCCAAATATTTCACACATTTTCATAATTAAAAATTCAATAATTCATATTCACCTTCCAGAATTCACTTCCAAAATATTAAATCTGTTTAAAAATATGATGTATAATATTCGACAGCCAAATTTTGGTCATTTTATTTCACTTTCCAAATTCGCTGCCACAAATTCAGTGGTTAAAATTCAGCAGAAAATTCAGCAGTGCACATCCAGGAACTGCAGGAATAGCAGTAGAGTACCGATGCATGATCTCCAGCTGATGTCAGCCGCTCACCAGCAGGTGGTGCAAGCAGCTGTTGATGAAGGCCATATGTGGATCAATTCATTCATTAACAAAAACTGATTTGCAAAAATGGAGCAAGCGCTAAGTAGAAGTTTTGATTATCGGGGCCTTTATTTCGGTTGCTTAGTTTCTGTAACTTTGTATCATGGCTTGTGTGACGCTGTGCTGTAATACTGGGGTTCCCCTATACGTCACACTCCAGATTCCCCAACGACGCTGCACGCGCCTCTCAGTGAACCAATACAGAGAAATAAGACCTCAGATCTCTGTGAATACACTTACTGATGATTATGCGAACTATATGTTATGCAATGAGGTCATAAGGATCGCAACGCGCTTTACTGCTTAAGCTTTCCTTACCACTGATATATAGAGTCGACAGTCCTACAATTATATCAATACCACGAATAGTTTTAACAGTAAGGAACCACTTTATATAGACACAAAAAAAAGGAGTTCAAAACCGCCAGGTGTATTGTTGCTGCAACAAACCGAGAAAGCACTGACGCGCTTATCGCACCCAAGGGGGCCGGGCCTAAGACAATCCCACCGACTGCTGCTAAAACGTCCAAAGTATTTAAATTAAAAGGACTTTTTAACATTTAAAATAACACACATTCAAACTGTAACGTTTAGTTGCTCATAGTGATTTACTACAGATGATTTTGCCAATAATTTCCTTTTATATATGTACAGTAATAATTATTTACATAATAAAAACTCCTGAAAGATTTGTGTTTTTCATGTTCCAACGGTTGTAGTACGCTGCTAGGTACAAACTGACTTATTCACAGGTTAGATTTCCATCAACATTCCTTACGGTATGTACAGTACACAAATATCTTTTTTGAAAATCTACAGAACCACTGTATTTTTCATACCCATGTTGTAGGATGTTGACATTTCACAGTATCTCCCTTACTGTATGTGCAATTTACAATTATTTAAAACAAAAACAAAAAAAATCTGTAAGACCTCCAAAAGGAATTGTTCATGTTCCAAAGGTTGTAGTATAAAATATTGATGTACTTTATGTACATTAAGGGAGGTATTAGCAAAATGTAACAGTCTAGTCACTAGGAATGTACTACAAATTTGGAGCAAAAAAACTTTGTGAATTACAGTAATTTCTTAAGAATAATTATATACTGTATGTACAGTGAGGAAGATTTCATGTAAATTCTAAACTGTAGGAGTCAATCTGGTCACCAGTATCACAACATTTGGAACACGAAAAATCCCATTTTGGTGAATTACTGTAATTTTTTTCTCAAAAATATTTGTGTAGTGTACATACTTAGGGAAAGTATTGTCTAAGGCGAGTTATTGGTGATATTTATTTAGTCAGTTTGAGTAAATTATTCATTTACTGTAAACATTAATTTGAATAAATTGTTGGCATTTAATAATTAAATTTAAATAATTTAATAAATTATTACTTTGTTTTGTACTGTGAGGTAAATTTGCACGGTCCTAAAGCAGCCTAGGCTTTTTTTAATATGCAGCAAATATCAAACCTACAACTACCGCTTGGTTTTCCATGGGAGAAAAAATGGTTTGTTGAAACTTGTTGGTTGTGGGCTCATATTCTGGGCTCATTTGCTTAAATGTATATAATATACAGTCATATATTTTATTAATTAGATGCTGAATTTAATCATTTATTATCACTGAGGCAACAAACCACGTTATTCTTTATGGGAAAAGGATTGCTCTCCACCGACTGCGCTGATCAAAAGCATGATGGGAAACGACTTGCTGACGACACAGCTTAATGCTCATTGGTTCACACAACTGTGATGCTGCGTTCTCTGCTAAAATGTTTTTATTTATTTTTTTAAATCTGATTTCATGTGATTGTGTATTTAAATTATGCTTGAATATTCCCAAACACTACATTAGTAAAGGATTCTGTGAAATATGTGATTGATGTCATATTTCTATAAAAATCTAAAATGCATGTTTGTATTAGTAGAAATGGATGATAAATACGCCTTTCTTTCGTGTGGGATTAAATAGCAAGCACTTTGAGTGAATTGTTCATCATATAATATTCATATAAAAGCAACAGAACTGAAATTGCATTCATTGTCATCAGCAGCATACATGAGTGGGCAATAACGCGATATCTGCCTTTGATCTTGTAGTATCTGTTCTACTTCGAGAGGTCAGAACTGTAAATCTTGACTGCGCTTATTTCACTCCTCTCCTCACTGCAGCCGCCTACACTTCAGGCGAGGCGCATCTGAAACAAGCCTGATAGCTGTCATTGTGTTGAGCCGCGTAATGCGTTTTCTTTAACCGATTTCTGAGGGAAACAGCGTGAAACATTGCGCGTTCCTTCATATAATTCTACATCTGCTTAACTGTCGATATAGTTCGCATAATCATCAGTAAAGTGTATTCTGAGATCTGAGGTCTTATTTCTCTGTATTAGTTCACTGAGGCGCGTCACGCGTCGTTGGGGAATCCTGGAGTGTGACGTATGAGGGGAACCCCAGTATTACAGCACAGCGTCACACAAGCCATGATACAAAGTTACAGAAACTAAGCAACCGAAATAAAGGCCCCGATAATCAAAACTTCTACTTAGCGCTTGCTCCATTTTTGCAAATCAGTTTTTGTGAATGAATGACTTGATCCACATATGGCCTTCATCAACAGCCGCTTGCACCACCTGCTGGTGAGCGGCTGACATCAGCTGGAGATCATGCATCGGTGCTCTACTGCTATTCCTGCGGTTCCCGGATGTGCACCGCTGAATTTTCTGCTGAATTTTAACCACTGAATTTGTGGCAGCGAATTTGGAAAGTGAAATAAAATGACCGAAATTTGGCTGTCGAATATTATACATCGTATTTTTAAACAGATTTAATATTTTGGAAGTGAATTCTGGAAGGTGAATATGAATTATTGAATTTTTAATTATGAAAATGTGTGAAATATTTGGAATTGAAATATTCACAGCTTAAATAAACAACTATGTTAAATTTCAGGACTTAAAAATGCAAGCCCTGGAAATACAAGGCATTGAAATGCAAGCACTGGTAATTGCAATGCATCTTTTTTTCGATTTGTGGAATTCAGCATGCTTTATGTTTCAAAAACTATTGTCATTATTCTGCTTCCATATTTCTCGCTCTCTCCGAGGAGCTTTAGAACTGAAGCCTCTGAATGGCAGTATCTGAGTGAGCCAAGACTTCAAAAGGGGGCTTTGTGAAATCTGTCAAGGATTTGCCTCTAATGAGAGTTTGCCCACTTGATGAGGGACGCCCACTTCCTCTGCGCTAAATGCCATATTCATTACCTGCTTGTCTCTGATATTGTGCTCTTTGTCTCTGGCTTGTTGTATTCTTTATAATCTGTCACTCCAGATCAAAGTGATCTGATCTCTGATCTGCTCCCTAAACGCATAAGCATCCTTACAGACGAAAGACTAACAAACTCTAAAATCTAACTAAAAAAACTTATATAGATCCTGACAGAAGGACAGAAGAAACTAACTAAAACTAACCAGTGGTATGATATCTATGCTCAATAGTGTAGAAACAGGGGAAAAATAAGATAAAAAAAAAAGAATAAAGATCATTGCAGTACTTTTTACTAAATAAATAAATGAATTAAAATAATAATAAAAATTCTGTTTAATTCAGTGTGTTTCTTGCTGTTTCTTTGTTATTATTTGTGAAATTTACTAACAATTTCTGAAGGAAAATTGTTTCAAAGTAAATTCTACACCAATTTTTTTCAGTTTAATTAAAAACATAGTAAGCTGATGTTTATTCTTAATTAAAACAAAATGACTCTGACAGAAGATCAAAGCAAAGCACAGTTAACTAACTTACTATAATATAATACTTATAATATAGTTATAGTTATATAGTTATACTATATATAACTATATAATACTAACTAAATAGTGATCTGATCTTAGGCAAACACATATTGACCCTGGCAGAATGGTAGAAATAGGAAAGACTAACTAACTAACTAAATATAAAAACAAACTGCTAAAGCAGACCTTGACAGAGAGATTAAGATAGAGGAAAACTAAATAACTAATAGTAAGATTATGTCTATGCTAGATAAACACATAAGCAACCTCACAAGAGTATAAAAACAGTTAAAACTAACTAAGTGTACTGACGTTTATTACTGATAACAACATAATGGCCCTAACAGAAGGATTAAAACAGAGTATCTTAACTTAATTAAGTTAACTTAACTAATTACATAATTAACTTGTAATCTGATTTTAGGTAAACACATGCTGACCCTGGCAGAAAGGTAAAAGGGAAAAGACTAACTAACAGTAATAAAGCATAGACCTTGACAGAATAATTAAAACAGAGGAAAACTAAATAACTAAATGACTAACTAGTGAGATGATGTCAATGCTTGATAAACACATAAGCAACCTCACAAAAGTGTAAAAGCAGGAAAAAACGATCAAACTATCTAACTAACTAACTAACCAACCAACTAACTAAATAAATAAGAGAGGTTTATTCCTGATAACATCAAAATGGCCCTGCCAGAAGGATTAAAACAGAGCAAAGCTAACTTAACTAATTATATAATTAACTAGTAGGCTAATCTTAGGTAAACACACATGGACCCTGGCAGAAGGGTAGAAAGAGAAAAGACTAACCACCTAGCTAAAAAAATTAACTAATGAAACATAGACACACTGTAAAAAAAATTCCGTAAAATTTACAGTACAAAACTGGCAGCTGTGGTTGCCAGAATTCTACCGTAAAAAATACGGTAACAACGTTCTAGGTTTTAACTTAAATTTACAGTTAAATATCATTAATTTCATTAATTTCATTAACTGATATAATGTTAATATACCAACCTATTGAAGTACTGAAATCTGTTTAGTACCTTTGAAATACACTCATAACCACCAAATGCAGGTGGTGATGAGAAAGTCACATGATGAACCAAAGCCCATCACAAGCAGCTTTTAAATAATAGCATATAAAGGTGCTCAGTGTCATTCACGCAAGCACTAAACACCATCATGGTGAGACTCATTAAACTGAAATATGACAACATTAGATGTAACATACAACCCTAATAAACATAACTGATAAGAAAAAAACTAAGAACAAACATAGTTATTTCAAAGAAAAAACATCAAATAAAAAAAAAAATTGAAATGCAACGCAGGGAATTCTGGGAACGTCAGTTTACGGTTTTTCCCTGTAAATTTTACAGGAGCTTACCGTTAACCATTTAACAGGTTTTTACGGTAGCATTTTCACAGTTTTTTACTGTTAAAATCACGGTCATTTTTTTTACAGTGCAGTGACAGAAAGATCAAAACAGAGCAAAGCTAGCTTGTCCACTAACTAGTGATCTGATTGTAAACACATAGGGACCTTGGCAGAAGCGTATGGGAAAAAATAGCTAGCTAACTAACTAATTAACCAGCTAGCTAGCCAACTAACTAACTAGTGGTGTGATTTTCTGGTTGAAGCACATAGGCACCCCGAGAGAAGGGCAGGAAGAGCTAATCAAGTAAATAAATAAATCCTAATAACTTTTAGGGCATTAATCCCACTAATGAAAAGAATCATTTGAATGAAACCATATGCAGAAGCATCTGCTTTCTCTGACTCTTAACTTGCTGAAAAGTCCAAACTATCTCCAGAGTCTCTCTTGCAGCACACCAAACACTGTTTTCAAATGGAAGGGCCATCTGTCCTCCGCTCTTCCCTTGCGAGGGCTTTTCTTGGCACACAGGGATCCTCTACCTCCACCGCCGACACTCTGAAATAACTCTCTCCAGACAACTCCCAAAAGCGGTGGGATATGGACTGTGATTGGACGTTCTGCGTGTGTGAATCCGCTGAAAGTATTTGGAGAAGCATAGATCTCACACTAAATGTCACACAAAGTGAACTGCCAACATATGACTTGAAGTAAATATTTTCTCAGGCATAAATTCATGTGACCAATTAACTCCCAATCTGTTTCAGCTTTTTGATGCAAAAAAGGAAGACAAATCTAAGAATATCTTCTTAAATATCTTCATTTCCTGAATCATTTATGTCCGTTCCACCTGTCACAAAAGTGAGTCATCAAAGCCCTGGGGCTTTCAGAGGAAGACAGGCTTATGTAGGGACAACTAAAGGAAAGCTTTAATCTGTCTTCTTTTCAGGTCCTGAATGGTTGAGAGCTAAAGAGGCCCGTGTCTATAAGATGCATGAATGAGATCGGATTGGATGGTCAAAAACTGGCCCATTTCTCTAGGTAATTAGACATTTTTATAATCAGAAAAAATTTTAAATAAAAAAGTAATGAGCTATTAGCAGTCAGCCATGATTAATTTATTCAGAAATTGTAGAATAGAAAGATTAAGTGAGTAGTATTTGTCTGGTCATGTGATCTCAGCATGAGAAAGTGATATTTTAATATTGTTTATATTGTTAAAGAGTATTTATTAGTATTTGAACTAGATTTTATTTTTATATTTTCATTTTTTTTAAATTTTAGTTTAAGTTTCAGTAATTTTATTTTAATGGGCTTTTGTCTTTTAAATTTTTTTATTTTTAGTACTATTTTAGTAATATTTTAGTACTTCAGATTACTTTATTTCAGTTAGTTGCACAGGCAACATTTCATAATATTGTTTATGTTTTAATTTTTAAAAAATCTAATATCTATATTTTATTTTATTTCAACCTTATTTCAGTTCCTGAAATTATTTTTAGCAGTTTTATTGTTAATTAACAATATCAACACTGTCATGAGGTGACCAAGGTTATAGTTAACTAAAACTAAAACGGAAACTAAAATTAAAACCATAAGAAAAGATTTTCATTACTTAAAATATAATAAACGTTAACTGAAATAAAATAAAGTATAAAATTTTTTTTATTTCAGCTAGTTGCCAGGTCAACATTTAAATTTTGTTTAACTAAAAAAAAAAAAAAAAAAAAAAAAAAAAAAAATATATATATATATATATATATATATACACACACACATATATAGTATACATACATATATATATATATATATATGTGTGTGTGTGTGTGTGTGTGTGTTTGTGTGTATATACACCAACAAAAAAACAAACAAAATCACTAAAACTTTAGCTAAAATTAAAATGAAAAATATTAAAATAAAAATGTATTCAAAATTTGAATAAAAACTATAATAGTATTCTATGATAGCACTGGAGGCGAACCAACCCATTTAAAATACATTTTTCATTAAGCTAAAAAGACTGGATTGTTGATCTCATGTGAGTGCACATTATTCTAAAATAGTTTTAGAAAGTACTGTTCATTTATTTACATGTTAAAAGGAGGAAGATGCATCCGTTTCACAATACATATTAAGTGCAGCTTTAACTAGTCTTTCAGGGCAGGCATGTTTTCATATCACACCCCATGCCATGAAAGCGATGACCAGATGAAAGCCCACGCAAACGCTGGAATGCCCATTCGCCGCAGAGCTGATGGCTAGGAAGCGATCGTGTGCTGCTGAAAATACAGTGAGCTCTGGTCCTGCCGCTCGTAATGAGGGAGTTGTTTTGGGAACCTGGGATGACGGCGGCTCCTGCAGGTGTCTATTGTGTGGGCTCTCCAGGAGAGGTTTAGGAGTGGGAGGAGCAGCGGCTAGTTTGAAAACGACCACTAGAAAAGGAGCAGGCATGGATTAGCTTGTTCCCAGCAGTATGGGGCTATTTTGGAGGTAACGTCATTAGATGGCATTAAAGCGATTCACTTTTTTCCCCTTTATGCCGGAGTCTTTCCACAGCGAGGGGAGGATTAGAGTAAAAGCAGCTTTAATTGACAAACCACAATCATTATTGATTTCCCTTCAACGTTATCCTCACTGATGCCCTACATAAATGTTTAGCTTTAGATACAGAGAAAACAAAGCGTGTTGTATTCATGGTCTGAAAGCGATCCCGGGTTTCTCATGTTTAGTCAAACAAGGTTGATTGTGTTTTGCAAAATCCTGAAATTTGTTCAACACCCAAAGTAGCATTTTGCGAAAATGCCAGGTTGTTTCGTCTAATGGCTCCTACTTCAAACTTTATTACCTGGCTGAAAAATTACGATTTGCCAATTACAGCCATTAGAAGTGAACTATTTTGCTCAAGTGAGGCAACTTTACTGTTGGCGTAGCGGGAACAAGCAGCGCTGCACTAATGTAGCCCTTCATCTCTCTAGAGCCGTGCTGTAATTAAAGCATGATTAAGAGGCCGGGGCTGATGAATGTGTTTCTAAGTGCCCCATGCTGTGCTGCTGTTGGGCCCAGCATGGCGATTTTAATTGATTCGGGCTAATCAGTGTGCAGAATTAAAACAGTCACAGTTGTTTGGAAGAACAAGAGAGCAGGTCTGGGCACCAGGATGAGTGAAACCAGCAGAAGGCCTGATCCACGCTGGAACGGCTTTCAGCCCTGCATAAATTACGGCGGGGAGGCGCAGCATCGCGCCTGGCAGTTTGGTGAGACAAATGTGAGCTGCTATTGTTTATTATCTGCAGAAAGACTGCTCTGCCTCGTTTTTGGTTTCTACGCAGGACTACGCATCAATTATTTGACTGAAGAGTCAGAAATACAATGGAAGTGAATTGTGCGCGTGATTGCGGTGGGTGATTTGATTTATTAGCTTGATTGCTTTGGCGACGCACAGAAAATGTCCTATGGAGTCAGTTTGGAGATTTCTAATGATTGCAGGGTTGCGTAATGTCAAGCCGAAGGAGTCTATAAGCTCAAAGCTGACAAGCTGAGTAGTCTTTAGTTGGTTTAACCCCCCTGTTGTGGCTGTAGTGTTGGCAGGGGGCCCTGCTGCTTAAGAAGAGGAAGTCCTGATGATGTCCGTGACAGCAGCCCTCAGGGCCTGGACTGGAGCCAAGCACTCAGATGGACCAATGACTTCACAGTACTTAAATTACAGCCTTAAATCACTGAAGGGGTCAACTGTGGAGGGAAAACGCCATAGAAGGCTGATAAAGTTAAAGCGGGTTGATATGATCTTCTAGAATCTAACTTTTAGATTAGATTTATGTGGAAAGTTTTGAAGGGATAAGGGCCTTTCGCACCGCTTTAGTTCCAGAACTAAAAGTACAGTACTAAAGTACTGGGACGATTTTGCGCGAACTATTTCCCAGTACCATTTAAAGGGTTGCATTCGCACTGAGAAGAGAACGTCATTTGTACTAAGAAGTGACGTCATTTGTACGCGGCGTTCAACAACGTAAACAAAGAAGAACAACGTTAACAACAGTAGGATGGAGGATGCTGTGATCGGAGCTGTGTTTTTGTTGTCTCGCGGGTTTCACAATAATGGACATGGAATTTCGACGTATACGTCAAGCGATTGAAAGAACGGAAAGGAGGACTAAAAGAATCTCCAACGACAATTTGCAGTGTTAGATTTCATTGAGGCTGATAGAAGCACACAATGCCGTAGACGAAGCATTCAGGTAAATGCTGTTTATAAATGCTCTCAGTATGACACAATGTTTACACAGTATACAGTATACACAGTGTTTTAAATCATGGCGGGTGAGGGCGTTTTCGTACGCGTTTAGCCAATCAGCGTACACTTACGTCACGGATAGTTCCTAGAACTGTTTTAGACCCTACTCTGAAGTAGGAGCTAATTTAGTTCCTCCAAACGGAGTTCCTGGAACTAAAACCGTTCCTAGTTCCCGCAGTGCGAACGCGCCAAAAAGTGGGTAGTTCCACAATTAGTTTGGGTACTATGAAAAGGTTCCTGCGGTACGAAAGGCCCTATAGTTTGC
Organism: Tor tambroides; assembly: GCA_021397915.2. Lineage (NCBI taxonomy): Eukaryota > Metazoa > Chordata > Actinopteri > Cypriniformes > Cyprinidae > Tor > Tor tambroides. The sequence goes on along the minus strand of JAFVLL020020903.1, from coordinate 22,103 downwards.
CCAAAAATGACTGCTCACTCTCATGTTGTTCCAAACCTGTAGGACTGACTTTCTTCTGCGCTGAAAAAAGCAAATACATACTTTACAGTTTACAAAAACGTTTGAGACACAAATGCTCCCATCCAGCAAAAAAAAAAAAAAAGTTTCAAAATATATTTGCTAAATATATTTTCTACAAATATATTTTTTAGCCTTTTTTAAAAAATATATTATATAAATATTTAGAAGCATTTTAAAATATATTTTGACCTAAAAAACAACTTTGTTGTCTGTAATGTGTGTGAACATATAACTGTAACAGAAGTGGCAGGACACAGGTGGTAAGTAAAAACAACAATGTTTATTATTGCACAGAGGAGTTCGTGATAGATAGTGAAGTGATGATCAGGTGAGTAGAAGCATCCTTAGACTTCTATCTTGGAAGCTGGTGGAGAGAGTAACTTGAATTCCTTTCTTTGCAGATGATCAGGTGTCACAGGAACAGAGCACACACCTCAGGAGCTCGGAGTCTGGAGAGAGCGTGGAGACACAGAACACAGGAGGTAAGTCGTACAGGTAAGTATATAGAATGCTGAACTGAGTCAGCAAGTCCTTTTCATATGTACAAGACCAGACAATGATGGTGACTGAGGTGTGTGCTTAAGTACTTGGCTGGTGATGAGGTAATTAGCTGAGTGACAGGTGCAGGTGCTCAAAACTCAGGTGAGAGTGATCTCTGTGATTGGGTGGTGGTGGAGCCTGCCCGATCCGTTACAATAACACATTTGAATGAAATTTAGCAAAGAAAATGCTTAATGTTCCAAAATAAACCAAACCAAAAAAAAAAAAAAAAAAGCAATACAACATTACAATATATATTTAAAAATGAAACATTGTTATATCATTATAAATTTAGTTTTGATCTCTAGTAGGCTATTCCATCCACATTTGTACTTAGCCTAAATGCAGTCTACTGTAGGACTGGAAATGTATTTTCTTGCCCCTGAAATACATTCTGAAATATATTTTGGTTTATAAAAGTTTAACTAAATATGTTTCAGAAATATATTTCATTGAGCTTCAGTGTTTAAAAATGTATTTGTTATTAGTTATTTGTTGCGTTGTGATGCTAAGAGCTCATCTTTTTGCCTTTGTTGATTGTCACTGTTTTTCATGTTTGTGTTTTGTGTTGAGTTGAGGTCTTAACATTTTATACAACATTTAGTAGGATGATTGTACTTTCACAAACAAAGATAGCATAGTTTGTTTAGCATACTAAGTAAGTCTATATATATGGCTTTAAAAAATGGTGGATCGGTTTATTGTCTTAGTAATTGAAAAATTGCCTTAAATTTATTGTCTGAACAAGGCTTTTGCAATTAGTGAACAAACAAATTTAAACTGCCAATTTTATTGTTATTTGGAAAAAAGGTTTAATTGGGAGAACTTTTTTTGTGTTTTATTTTTGTATTTATTTATTTTAATTTCTTTATAAATTGATGTTGTTTTTTTGTCCATATACGATGAAAGTCAGTGGTCACCAAACTGTTTGTTTACCAACATTCTTCAAAATATCTTCTTTTGTGTTCCACAGAGGAATGAATGTCAGGTTTAGAGTGACATAGTGAACTATCCCTTTAAATGGTAAGGATGCAACATCAAATGAGTTCCCCTATTAGTGAATTTACTCTATTTGTGTCTAGAGACCAGCTTGGATTATAGTTCCCCTACAAACACGACGTACAATAAAGACAGATGTTTTGGCTGTGAACACGTCGTCCACAATAGATGATGTGATCTAATGAGAGAAGCCAAGCTGGCTGTACAGATGGCCGTCCTGAGGTGGCTATAACATCCAGTAAGAAAGATGTCATAAGATCTGCCTCCAAGGCCCCTATTAGAAGAATCATACAATTAAACGCCATTTAGAAACTCACTGGTACATATGTATAGGCAGTGTGGCAGTTAAACATCAATAAATGGTGCTAAAATACTGCATAATTAGTATGTTTAGATTATCTAAAGGTAATTCAAATTATGTTTATTGGACAAAAATCAATTCAAATGTGTCTCAGAAGACGAATCGGTTTCCTAGTGGAGCTCTAATTTAATAACCAAATCTCCTCCAGACCAAGCTTAAAATAATGAGTGTGCTTATTGTGAAGTATAATTTAGAAATGACTAAAGTCAATGTCAGTTGCAGCCTATTTTCCCTCTGTAATGTAGCACAACAGGGTATTGAGAACAAATGCAGGTCGTGACTTGATTTTATCCATCGGGAATTGATTGGATCTTGAAAACTGGGTGTTACAAACCAGAATTTGCTGAAATTATTGGTTAACATTATCCATCATCCCGCTCAGAGTTTTTGTATTAACATGCACTTATGAATTGTGCACAATAAGGCACAGAACATCTAAGATAATAATATAATCCATCAGCCAACATCTAATTGACATCAATGAAAAAGGAGGTTTATTTTTTGGCAAGTAATTATATTTTGATTAAATATTTTGGACAATTTGATTAAATATTACAAAAAATGAATGATAATATCATCTCAAGTTTGGAATGAATGAATGAATGAATGAATTTATTTGTTTATTGTTATTATCAGTGTTGGGGAAAGTTATTTTTTAAAACTGATGCATCACAATATTACGTTACTCCCTAAAAAGTAATGCGTTACATTACTGCGTTACTTCTTCTCATCTGGGTTGGGCTTGCTTGTTTGTTTTAATATAAAAAAGTTCTATTTTTGACAAATGTAAAAGCCACACCAAAAATTAAATGAGTGCGCCTCAGGCTGAAGGAAAAGTTTTTTTTTGCTTATTAATATGGTTGAATTGGATCGTTGAAGGAAGGTCAGCAGCAAAGACATTGGTTAATAAAATGAGATTAAGTACATAAAGGATATTTGCGTTATTTAACATTTATTTATTGCAGGTTTGCGACATATTCTGTGTTTGCATTTCACTGTTTTTATTTATTTTGAGGAATAGTGAATCTGTTTTTGTGCAAGTGAGATAAATACATGTTCACATGTAGTCTAGAACTACAGTAGCTATCATTTTACTTGCACTTACTCCCAATTTCTCTCAACATGGGGACAGGGGTGCTGTCAGTCAGTAAATGGGAAATCAAAGTAACTGGCATTACCTATTTGAAAAAGTACTCAGATATTTTCTTCATTTAAAAGTAACATTGCTTTACTAGTTACATGAAAAAAGTAATCAGTTTACATAACTCGTGTTACTTGTAATGCATTACCCCCAATACTATTATACATTTTTATTTACATGCACTTATGAAGTGTGCGTAATAAGACAGAATACATAGGAAAAAAGGTCCATTTTGATTCTGATAACTTTAATTATGATCAAGACATAAATCACAATGCCAGTCGTCAATCTTGCTGCAAATAAGTCTTTATGCAAACTCACCCCCTGTACAAACACACACACACACACACACACACACTTCTCACCTCCCCAGTAGGTCTGTGCACTGTAACAGGCACACCTGGAGACGCTCGAGTGCTCCTTGTGTGAAGCCTGCATTATGCTAATTGTGACCCACGGGCACTGTGTGAAGGTTTGGTATAATTATCCGTGTAATTGTCTCGTATTTTGTAAAGTGCCAGATCGTTTAATTCAGGATTAACATTTCTTCACCTCCAACGGCCAAAGGCTTTACTTTGACTCAAGCCCTCACCTCCCTCCCACCCATTGGGAATTTAACAATATTCATACATTTGATTTTCACACTACCCCTCTTATTGTTTAGTGTGCATGAACTTATGCATTTGGTGCTCATAAAACAAGGGTGATTTTTTTCCCCCTTGTGTTCTGCGAGCAAAGGATTTGCCATGTACTCTTGTAAAGGGAGATGACAGAATGGCTTTCATTTAAGGCAGCATCAGTTTTCACATGCTTGATGCCTTAATCCTTCAGCCGTTTTCCCGTGGCTGTTTGGGGTGAGTTTTCGCTCGCAGCCATTGTTTCCAGCGAAGCCAGAGAAGCAACCACAAATTGAGATTTTATTAGTCTCCGTAACTCACTAGCGTTGTGGTTTGTTACCAAAGCCGAAGCCGTTTTCCCGTGGCTGTTTGGGGTGAGTTTTCGCTCGCAGCCATTGTTTCCAGCGAAGCCAGAGAAGCAACCACAAATTGAGATTTTATTAGTCTCCGTAACTCACTAGCGTTGTGGTTTGTTACCAAAGCCGAACGACACTGAAAACTGCTCTGACACTAAATGACGTTTTAGCAGCATGTCAGTTAGTTTTTACAGATCCTCTGCACATTGAATCTGAAAAATTCATTGTAAGTTCTGGAAATGTTTCATGTCATTTTACACTTCCTGTATGTTTCTGTGTTACTGACAGGTGTGGCTTAAGCTTTTTATATAAAAAGTTTGGTGTGTGGCCAAGGCTTTTTGTCTCTTGATAATTTGCAGTGTCTATCTGTTGTGACATATACCAGTTTTATTTAAATTGCACAGCATCAGCTCGGTTCTTTGAGTGAGAGACATGGCATTCTATTAATTTCTCATCAATGTCCCTTCAGGCACATACTGAATGATTCTTTCAAGTCTAATTACACAGTTACAATTATAATCTATAAACCCGTATGTCTGGGCTCTGCCCATCACCTGTCTGAAAATAATAGATGAGTAACCTAAGATTCAGTAAGGTAAAAATAGGTGTATAAAAACCCAAATTGCGTTGTTTTGTTGATTTTGAAGTCAGTATCAAATAAAAATTTACCCTATATGTTTTCTAAAAGCATCTGATCGATCTTATTGTGAACGATTTATCCTTGCATTTTTCAATTAAAAATTTATCTGGCGATGTCAGACTTCATTTAGGCTGCCTAAGGCTCCCATCCCTGTCTTACAATCAACTGCAAGTGTCCATTCAGATCTGCCAATCAACAACAAATGGATAGAACCAATAGAACCCCATTCTACATTAACAGACTAATATATATAAAAATATTTTGAATAAGAAATGTAGTTCCACTGTCAATATTTTCTATAATAAATGCATATAAAACAGTCTTGCAAAATAATGTTTTAATGACTTTGCAGAGTCTTTTTAGCTGCGGCATAAATGCAGTTCGACAACTAACCATAAAGGAATTGTTCACCCAAAGTGAAAATTTGCTTCAAATTTACTCAGGCCATCCAAGATGTAGATGAGTTTGTTTCTTCTGGCCTGAAGGTAAGCAACTTTTCATTTTTGGGTAAACTGTTCCTTTAAATATATTAAGCAAAAAATACTAAAACAAACAAATGCTTCGCCTTGTAGATTGAATAACGGTGTTTGCGAACCAATTCTTAGTTCCCAACTCTAATTACAAAATCATATTATGCTCTATACATTCCTACCAATTATAAATAGCAGTGGTAACATTGCTGTTATTATAAAAATCTGTAACTCTGAATGAGTTGTGAAATGCATCATCGCAACCGAGAAAACATTTCTGGAATATACTTGTGAATGTGACATGAAATCACTCAAGCATGCAGCATTTTATTTCAACTAATCCGACAAATGAGCAGTCTAGAGCGAAATGATTAGGCCTCAAGCAAGACGAGACAGACTGCAGTGTCTCAGGTGACAAAACTCTGACAGGCACCGAAACACCTGACATTGAGGAGTTTTTCATTTAAACATTACTGGGTAAACAGTCTATTCTTTGCTGATGAAGGGCTACGTAATTCAAGTTTGGACTTGAAACACCCTCACTATAAACTCTACATTTATTTGCATTTGCATTAAAGTGACTCAGCTCCCTCTGGCATGCTGAGTTTTCACATTTCCCAAAATCTACCATAATAGTCATTTGTCACCTTGATTTACAGTGAATTACAAGCATTAAGAGATATTTGATCTCGTCAGAAACGCTGTCTTTCAAACGTCTGAAGTCCTGACATGCTTACAGGTCATTAGAGAGGAAGCAAAGTTGGAGAATTTTCCCATTCATTGAGGGATGATGGCATACAAATTGCTTGACTGAACATGTCAATATTTTTTAAAAAAAAGACAGACACCACATAGGTCTGCTGAGCTCTGATATCTCTGGGATGTTGTTCCAGATTTCCAACACGTCATAAACCTGTTGTACCTTCTGTATGCTGTGACTGCCAAATCATCCTACAGAAAAAAAAAAAAAAATCATTCCTCATGCTGTGTAAGAGATGAATCTTGGGTTTATGAAACTCGCTGTATCCGTTAGCAGTTACATGACATTCTGCATGTCAATATCTTTGATTCATCCGTGTTTTTTTATTTGCTTTGGGACGCGTCCAACATCAAACAAATGCTCTTTGTCAGTGTTTATGACACGGTATGTTTTTGTTTCCTCCTGATAGGTGACTGACAACTAGCATGTTACCATCTGCACTGCGTGTTTCTAAAAACACTCCAGTGACGCAAAAGGCATCCTGCTGCAGTCACATCAACTGGCATAACAACTTTGTCAGACTTATAGTTGTCAGTAACAGTGGTACAGATAGTACATCTAAATATTAGTGGTTTAAACTCCAGTTAAAAGCAAAAAAATCAACCAAAGTGCTTTCTGAAGTGTCACGTTTCAGCGCTTTATTTGGGTATAGTAGTGGTTAACGATCACAATGGATGACTTTCAATTGAACTTTCAAAGAAATATTTCAACTGCAAATTTCGGTAATGCACTCTGTGACTAATACAATGATTGCAGACCATGCTGGAGCCAGACTTACTTTAATGTCAAACCACCACCCATCCAGCACTTTCATTGCATGTTCACATGGTAACGTGTTATTATATTCAGGAGAGACAGGAACTTGTTGCTAGGTGTCAGTCTATTTTTTTTTTCAAAGGTGAAAAGTAAATACAAATTACTAAATACAAATTACTAACATTGTGGCACAGTGACAATGTGTCTGTCTTTTTCGTTTTTCTTTGTCTTTCCACTACTAGGTATTAGGCTATTACACCTAAGAAAACACAGGTGTTTTCTTAAAACGATAAAAAGTGAAAATAAAATAAAAAAAAAATAAATAAAATAAAATAGTTCACAAATGGAAATACTAAAATATCTATATTTTTTAATTATACTAAATTAAATTGTCTGGCAAATTTTTGATGGTCATTTTCTCTATAGGCACAATCCAAGTCTTGACCAAAAATAATAAAAAAATTAAAAAACTAACTAACTAACTAACTATTGATCATTTATACCATTATTTCACAGAAAATAAGTTATAAAATAACACACATTGATCCTATAGTAGGAACCTGCCATTAAACAGACTATTATAGGCTTTTTTCAGCAAATTTTAACAATAAAATAATTATGAATACATTTATATATATATATATATATATATATATATAGATAGATAGATAGATAGATAGACAGATAGACAGATAAAAAACAAATATGGAGATGGTAGCATAAAATATGGCATTTTTATTGATTTAAAATCAATCTTTATTGTAATATAACAATTAAAGGGATAGTTCACCCAAAAATGAAAATTAGCCCCACGAATCCAATCGGAGTTATATTAAAATTTTTCCTTGTTGTTCTAAGAGTTTCAATGGGAGTAAGCGGGTGTTGCTGTTCAACAGTCCAAAAGTAGTAAAATAAAGCGAGCGCATCCATAATAAAACGTGCCTCACTCGGCTCCGATGGGGGGGTATAGGGCTCCTGTAGAGAATCAATACGTCCTACATCATCCACCAGAACGTCTTGCACGTATGACAGTCAACGGAAGTGAGAAAAAAGTATTTATAACATTTTAAATATGGATATTTTTCTTACAAAAATGCATTGATTCGCTACAGGAGGCCTTTATTCACTCCCCGGGGCCGAGTGAGGCACGTTTTATAATGGATGCGCTCGCTTTATTTTACTACTTTTGGACTGTTGAACAGCAACACTCCCATTGAAACGCTTGGAAGAGCAAGGAAAAATTTTAATATAACTCCGATTGGATTCATCTGAAAGAAGAAAGTCATATACACCTAGGATGCTTTGAGGGTAAGTAAAACGTGGGCTAATTTTCATTTTTGGCTGAACTATTCCTTAAAAACATGACAAATTGCCCTGGCCTGATATTTAAGAAAAATACCCTTGTCCTGTTTAAAATCAGTTAAAATCCACCTTCATACTATTGTGAATTCTCACCTGAATGAATTTTATTGTTCACAAAAATATTCTAATTTAAAATGGGTTTTTGAACTAGCTGTTTGAAACCAATCTACAGACCACTGCTAGAGAAAACCGCAATCTATCTCCATGTGACAACTAGCTCTGGTCTCCCCTACAATACAGAGTGAGCTAAATATATAATTACTTTCTCATTTAATGCCTATAGTGATTCTCTGGCACACTGGCCCTGAAGGAGGGGTGGAGGGACGTCAGAGTGGCCTCAACTGATCCAGACCACTTTGAGACGACACCTGTAGAATTTTCAAAGATAAATTACCACCTAAGTAGCCATAAAAGAAGATTTACTGTCAAACTGCTGCGATCCTGACAGCTGGAAGCTTCACTGCAACGCGCCTAAAATAATAATACTGAGAAATTTACGTACTGATTGATACTGCTCAACTCTACCAATAAAACATCAAATCAATGCAAAATAGTCACAAATTACCTACAGACTGTCTCAAGTTGGACTTTATTTTGTAAAAAGGTTTGAGGCAACAGATCACACAGGCCCATTAGAATTGTGCCCAAGGACTTAAGAACACTGATCCATGCTGTCAAGAGAGGTCTTTCAGTTGCCTACCTGCTGGCCCAGTTTGAAAGGTAGTTTATTTGACACCTAATGTGTTGACAGGTGTCAAGGTAGGGTGCCTCTGCTTTGTATAGGGGAGATGGGCTGATGGGAAGAGGGGGTGTCTCCGTTGCCCCTGGGGTCTTCCTGTGGTGGCGTATGTTTCCAGTGAAATCCCTAAAGGTGATGGGGCTTTAAATAGAGGCTTTAACCAGCCCAAACGGCTCCCTGGTGTGCACAATTAAGCTTTTGTACATCTCTGTTTGTTTTCCTGTTTTCATGTTGATTCATTGTTTGTTTTGGTGATATGTTATGTTCTTACGATGTCGACTTCGTTCAGAGCTTTCGTTCTGATGTCTGAAAGGTGTCATCTTTGAACCGGGCATTGATTTTCAATATAAAATGCTTTTTCGTCCATACAATGTAAGTCAGTGGAGTCTAAAACAACACTGTAACTCGCTGACTCTCACTGTATCACAAAAAAAGAAAGAAAGAAAGAAAGAAACGTGTCAAAATATGTTCTATTGTGTTCCAAAATAAAGATAAAATAAATATTTCAAATAAAATAATTGTCAGGTAAATTTTTTAAAGTCAATTTCTCTATTTTTGAAAGTCATGACTACCAAGAAAAGCAATGGGATCCAAATCAACACTGGGCCTCATTGCCTTTCTTTGTATGAAAAAATAAAAAAAACAACTGAGATAGTCTTCAAAATATCTTCTTTTGTGATCCAATAAATAATTTAAATAAATAATCAAGTAAGGAAATGGGAATTATCGTTTAGCAAAATCTTGAATGTCAAAACAACATTGAACCATAATTATACAACATTGACTTTAATTATACAGAAAAAATAAATCACTGAGACATTCTTCAAAATGTCTTCTTTGTTTTATGGTAACCGTAAAAATAAAATAAAATAAAATAAAATAAAGACATTCTTCAAAATATCTTCTTTTGTGATCCACAAACAAACAAACAAATAAATAAATGGAATTGGGAATTATTGTTTGGCAAAAGTTTGAAAGTCAAAACAACATTGAACCATAGTGACTTTAATTGTACAGAAAAAATAAAACACTGAGACATTCTTAAAATATCTTCTTTTGTGATCCACAAAACAAAATACAATAAAATAAAAAACAAAACAACACTAGACCCCATTGTCTTTCTTTGTACAGAAAAAAAAAATAGACTGAGACATTCTTCAGAATATCTTCTTTTATATTCCACACACAGGAAAGAAAATCATACAGGTCTGGAATGACATGAAAGCCATTAAATGATGTCAGGGGTTTAATTTTTTGGGCATTTGGTGAACTAATTATTGCAAAAATTATGCACAAGTAAAATTCTTTCTCAAGTATGAGCCTTTTTTCCAACTAAATGACTCTGAATGACTCAGCTGAAGCGCTAACAGGTTGATGGATTATGGCAGGAAACGTTTGCTCAGAGGACTGACTTTGAAACGCATCCTCACTGATGATTGACTCAAATTTGTTTCTTCCTGCAAATATGATATAAATTGACATGACACATGCCACCGAAAGAGAGAGAGAGCGTGGACTGGTGTATAGAAGGAATGTGGCTAAGCTGCATCTCTTGTCCATCATCCACCACTGATGTAAGGCACATGTCAGTCACGCTCTCAGCCCGGCCACAGGGCAATCCTCACCCAATACCACATCTGACAGTTCAGAGCTGCCGGATGCCCACAGATGAAGGACTAAGATGACAACAAGCCATTAAAAAAGCCATAAAAAAATATTGTTAATATAAATAAGTGGAGGATTTGGACAGGTGAGCGTCCATGTGTGTCGTTAAACAACAGTCCAATTTGCAGGGAACGTTCAGTGATTGCTATACCGCAACGTTCAGACACACTGGTCTGTTGTGCCGTCCAAAAAAACAAACCTCATGAGGAAGATCACTGATGGCGGTTTCATAAAGTGCACAGACTTCCTGGTCTAAGTAATTAGTCTGCCTGTATCGGCCAAGAGCACCTATATAGACTCATTAGGGAGTCACCTTTTAAGTGTCCTTTTAAGTGTCACCTTTTGGTGTCATTTTCATGTCCAACTTTGTCTAGAAGCAATACTCGGCTTTTAGACAATTTTAATTTATGCTTTGTTCCTGGGGACACTTTGCTTCAGGGGTGGTGTACCATTAACTAAACTGAATCTCTTCTGCATGTTTTCACCTGTATGAGAGCTATGCAAAAAATGCCATAACTCACCATATCTCTGGGCAACTGAAGACATATGAAGGAGTTTCTGAAGACCTTGAGCACATATTTCAAAGAGACAGAAACAACTCATTCACTACCTCATCGAAGCTGTCAGTTTATCTATCCGTCTAAATGTGGGACGTTTGGAAATCTAATCATTGGTAACCATAATGAATTTGTTTGAAGATTATAAAAAAAGAAAAATAAGCATAGGTCTATTGTATTACAGTGTATAAAAAAAGTATAGGCTACAAATAGAAACCTACATTTTCTACCAGACATAAAAGGTAATCATTCAAGTTAAACTAGCCCATTACATTACTTTTAGGCTATTATTTCATAATGAATCCGCCACATTTAAATAATTCACATATTTGAATAAAAATGTAAAGCTGATATGCTAAATCTAAAGCCTTTGTGGAATTTACCATTTTTTTTACCAGACAAAAAAGGTGGTATGGTTTCAGTGTTCAGCTCTACCCATCAAATCTCTTGATTTATTAACCAACCAGACACATGGCGCTATCATCCTGACAAATTACGACGAGTAGTCAGTGCAAACATGTTGTGTCTTATCTGATTTGAATTATAGGAATGGAGCCAACTCTGGGAGGAACGCGCATGTCTGCAGCACAGTGCGCTCTAGTGGCGATTAATGGCATTACACTCCAACAGTAGACTGCATTATCTGATAAAGACACGCTCAAATCTTCACAAGTCTGTGAGGGAGAAGAGTAACATGTATACCTGTATTCCGGTTGTTATATGTGAGAACAAATCCCTTTTTTTTGCTGATATTTCCGGGGAGGTTATATGCGATTTTTAAGTCTCTCAGAAATGTGAAGTAATATGAGAAGTCCTGTGAAATATTGATCAAATAAGGATGTAAAGCAGAAATATTCTATTAATCTACTTTTAAACACGTACCAGGTTTATAGAAATAAAATCTTTGTATTCGTGTTTGTTCCATACATTTTTGAAAAACGATTTAAAAAAAAAATAGGCTAATCATCATTTAATCACTCTTAAGATGGCAAGTGGTGTAACCACTTAGAGACGTGCGATATGCTTTTCCTGCCCTTTAAATGAATACATAACTTTATATATTCAAAAAAGACTTAAAAATAGGCCTATATGATGATGTCTCAAGTGGAAAAAATTAAAACAAAACTTCTTCGTTAAAAAATATTTTTAAAAGAATTAAAGAATAACTAATTAATGAATTTTGTGCAAAAAAATAAATCTGAACAAAACATGAGTATCACGTCATTGACCCTGTAAAACACAAGAAAACATCGTGTAAAGAGGTCCGACATTAGTCAAAACACATTTTTAGTTAAATATAAACGCGAATCCCCATTTATCCATTGGTGAATGAAGCCTTGGTTATGTCTAAACAGTTGCTTCAAATATCGTTAAATATTGTTTGTGAAATGATCCACTGGTTTGAATCCCATCTGTCTACCCATGTCATGGTTAAAATATTATAGATATTGCTGCAGCGAAACAGGAGTTTAGGAATAAAGCTGATTATGGTGTGTAAAAAAGTGGGGTGATAACCAGCCCCACACCTTTTAATCAAAGCTGTTTTCCCTGGGGTGCAATTTTCACCTTTTTTGTTCTAAGTCAAAGTGATAAGGAACAACTCAGCAGCCCCAAATAGCAATCATCTTATTCGAGAAGATTCGTGTCTGCCTCCAACCCCTGACAATTTAAAGGTTATCTTTGCTGTAATAAACTGAAATTGTAATAAATAAACCGTTCGAATGTGCGCACGTGTCGCACATTATCAAAGGCAGGACACGGGAGCAGATGTAAGTTAATAGCAACACATTATTTTCAGCACTGTTAATGCGTATGGGGACGCTTCTGCTGGGCAATTAGCAGATAATAGAAATGAAAGACAGGTATTGTATTACATTCATGTGGCTGATGATGATGTCATTGAGGGACAGCGCATCAAACTCGCGCGCCTTCCCGCCAAATCAGAGGAATTACAGATTTTCTCTTTCAAAAAGAAAGCTTTCTTACACATGTTTTAGTTGCGTATTAACCGGGACGAGATTTTTAAAATATCATAAAAATAGTCTATATTATTTAAACGATTATTCATCTTTTTTCCCCCAATCCTAAAAATATAATTAGGCTATTCATATACCCATTTGTAAACATTCCTAAATTCTTAAAATGGGTAGCCTACAAATAGGCCTAATTAGAATATATAGGATTGTAGGTAAAATTGAGATTAACAAGCATTGTTGCATTGGATGGAAAATAACTAAATAGGCATAACCTATAAGAAGTTAGAAAACCTTGATTCGTTGGAGTCGGCAAGCATTTTTTTAATACAAAGTGTTACCGAATACGGATTCGTAATAATCCGTTTCGGATTATTAGGCCTGTTGTTATTATTAGATAAACATCTGATTAAATTAGACAACGTAGGTAGGCTAATTTGTATATGCATCGCGTTTATAATTTTGTAATAAAAAGCCACCAAAAGCCCATTATCTCTTTGACAAATATAACAGCAATAAAAGTCTGAAAGATCATTAATATTCATGCTACACGTAGAAGTGCTCCGGCTTCAATAGTGTCCTTAACGTAAGAGGTAAAAAATATAACCGTTTTTTGTTAGGCTAACAAACCTGCTTCACTGCTGTTTCCTGAAAAGAAATAATTAAAAATAAAACCAATATCAAAAATTGGCAAAAATCGCTACTACACCTTGTACAATAACAAAAAGATTTAACATGAGTAATAAAAGCATTTTGCTTTTTGTGTGGACCCTCATCAGAATAGACGCCATATTAGATTTTTTGGCGAAGAAACATAAAGCTGCATACTTTCCGCTGAAAGAAAAAAATATTGACGACAGCGGACCATATACATTTATTCCTCGCATCCTTGTTTGCATTCAAAAATGCGTTATTTCTGACAAATACACTCTTTTGTTTTTCAAGTATAGTCAGCCAAAAGCCTACAGTTAGTATACCTTGATGTTATGAAGAGCAAACTCACCAATTTAGCATTATTACAATAAATACCTTAGTAATTTTGCTGCAGATATATGAAAATGCTTACTAGTGTTGCTTTACAATGATTGAATGAAAAAGTTGTTTTATTGACACCATTGACTTAATTCAGGCATGAAATCGGATGTTGTCTTGAGATCTGCTATGGTTACTTGGGCTGGAATGAAAACACTTGAGATTCTCCAGGTGGCTGTTAAATGCTCTGGGAACCTCCTGACATCACTACAGGGGGCTGACCTGTGCTTAGTGGCTAGGCAGGTATTGTCCAAACATGTCAACAGTCAGGGAAGCAGTGAACCTTACATCCGCTCAACCAGCAAAAAGAGCCGGGCTCTTCTCCACGTTAAGTGCTGGTGTGGTCTAATAGGGGGGCACCACAGGGCAAACGCCTCAATCTGTCAATCAGCGGGGCTTTATGTTCTCATGAGTCACCAGAAACACCCACCAATCAGTGTCTCATTACATGCAACAGTGAAAGTTGTGGGGTGAGTGACCTTATAGATGAGGGGCAAAGTCAGATGTGGGCCAAAAAGGAAAAGTAAACCTTAATAAACAATGTTTTAATGTATTAATTCAGAAATTCAGATGAAAAAGGCTACTACTATATCGATATGAAAACCAATATTTTCTAAGAATTGCTGACTGAAGAATGACTTGCATGTAAGCTGTTATTTAAAACATATTGACAGGCCAAGGTGAAACACCCAGACAATTTAAAAACTTGTCAGAGCAACAATACAAAATTCTCACGCCTGTTTTAATCTTGAGTCCTTGCGCCCCCTAGAGACAAAACCTGTGTATTACCATGTTTGATTTCCATTAATTTCATTAATCTTGAAGGCCTAATTTGACCAAACCTGATATTCATTCAGGAAAAACAAGACTGTAAAATGGAAAAACCATGTCATCTCCCATGACCATCACTCTAACCAAACACTACCCTGCTGAATTATGTTGTCATTTCTATAGTAATTTGTGTGGGATTTTCCCAATGTAGCTCTTTGGCTGAAATATTAACTCTACAGAACTTCACATACAGTCCCTCTGATGTAGCTTTTATTGCTTGATTTTTCCAGGAAACATCTTAGAGCAAAGGCACCGATTCAAAAGTAAACATATATAGCAGGACATTTACAATAGCTTAAAAAAGGGGGAGATTTAAAAAAAATTATTATTATTAATAAATATAAAATATCATTATATATATATATATATATATATATATAGGCACAGAGGCAACTTATTTACACTTATGCTTTTAAAACTGTCAAATCAAAATCATTGCAATTAGAAGAAAATGAAACCCAAAAATGAACATTTGCTGAAAATGTACTCCGGTCATCCAAGATGTAGATGATGTAGATTTTATCATGAGAACAGATTTGGAGAAATGTAGCACTGCATCACTTGCTCACCAATGGATCCTCTGCGGTGAATGGGTGCCGTCAGAATGAGAGTCCAAACAACTGATAAAAACATCATAATAATTCACACCACTCCAGCCCATCAGTTAACATTTTGTGAAGCGAAAAGCTGCATGTTTGTAAGAAACAAATCAATCGAGAGCCTTTTAATTTCAAACTGTTGCATTCAGTAAAATATGAGTCCATAATAAAGTTTCCTCCAGTAAAATTTGTTTTAGAAGGGTTTTGAACCTTTTTCACTTGTAAACAGTGTTTAATCTGTGCATATTTCTCTCCTGATTCAGTTAAGATGACTTTTTCAATGGAGAAAGAAATATTATGGCTAGAGGACATATTTCAGCCAGAAGCAGTGATCTGTAGTCTAAAGAAAAAAAGTCTTAATGATGGATTTATTTGTTACAAACACACAGCTTTTCACTTCACCAGATGTTAACTGATGGACTGGAGTGTTGTGGATTATTGTGATGTTTTTATCAGCTGTTTGGACTCTCATTCTGACGGCACATTCACCGCAGAGGATCCATTGGTGAGCAAGTGATGCAATGCTTCATCTCTCCAAAGCTGAAGAAGAAAAACTCATCTACATGAGGGGGAGTACATTTTAAAAATGTTCATTTTTGGTCAAATTATTTTAGAGCTTGAAATAATAAAGTATGAGACGATTTCAAGAAGCTCACAGTGTAATTGTTCATAATTTTCAGATTATTCCTTTGAAGTTGTGTTTGCCAAAGTAAGAAAACAGAAGATGACTAGTCTCTTGTTGAAATACATGTGCTGGTTGTTTGAGCCAACATTGTGTTTGCCCGAGCTAAAACGGCTAGATTTGATCCAATAGAACCTCAGTACTTTACCTATCACTGAAAAGCAAAAGGATTAAAAATGGAAATACTGTGTGCACAGTGTAGAATGAATGCATATTGGTAATCACCAAAAGCCCATTATCTCTCCAACAAATAAAACACTGATAAAAGTGCAAGTGCATCTGAAAAGATCCTTAATATTCATGCTACACGTCCAAGTGCTCTGGCTCCAATAGTGTCTTAAGGCAACAATATATCTGTTTTTCACTAACAATACTTGCGGTTTCCTGGAAAGAAATAAAAATATTAATAAAACCGATATCAAAAATTGGCAAGAACTGCTACTACACCTTGTACAATAACAAAAAGACTTAACATGAGTAATTAATGCATAGATCTACAGCTATTTCAAAATACAACCAAAAATTCCTGATAAGAAACGTCTCTTCAAATAAAATGTAAAAATGTACAAAAATGTTTGTTTGGCCAATTAAAACAAAAAATGCAGTGAATAAGTCCATATTAGCACTGCATGTTAACAGCACTCCATAATAAACTGGCATTAAAGAGAAAAAACGCTGCGAAGGCACAGAGGGCAGGCAGGGTGAGGATACAGTGATGAGGGTGGATGCTGCAGTCAGCTGGGAGACACTTGTGTGGGTATGACAGAAGGAAGGTGGAAGGAGGAGCATGAGTCTCTGCGGTGTATGAGTTTAAAGAGCAGCTCTTCTTTCTCCTGGCTGAGCTTCTGGTTCTGCAGAGACTGTTTCTCTAGCGCCTCCTGCAGCTCATTCTGCTCCTTGGACAGTTGTCTGAAAGAGGACGATAAGACTTTATAGAAAAGCTGAAAATACTTATTTATATGAAGAAAAAAAATAGGTCTTTATATATTTTATATACACAGATACACACAATCTATTAAAATTACATTTCAAACTCATAACTAGGCAATCCAAGGGAAATGTTAAAAACACGCCAGGTGGCGCCACATACAAACATTTGACCTAACAAATGTTCAAGAATGAAATTACACCAGGAAAACTTGTTTTTAATATTACATTTAAAAAGCATTTGATTATATTTGGACAATAGCAAGTTAAAGACTAGAAAGTGAAAGCCTACAGTATCATATTTGAAACAAATTTCAAACGACTCTCAATCAACATGATCAAAACTTTGCTGAAAAACCTGTTTTACATAATCTACTATGTGCCTTATGTCCAATCATTGATAAACTTTTTTTGTAAGTAAAAGCCCTTTTAGTATGTGTGTGTATGTATATATATATATATATAAAAAATACAGTATTAAGTTGTAGTACAATCTTTTCCTGTGAAATTTTTACTGATTTTTATTAAGTAAGAGTAACTTTTATATTGTTAGTAATTTTTCAAGATGAACACTTGCTGTAGCAACTTGATTATCCATAGTTTTCTTTTTTTTTTTTTTTTTACAAAAATCATGTTAAAATGTGAGTATCAAATATGATGCATCAGGCTTTTGAGGAACATTTATTTATTTCTCTATCATTGTATTGCATGCCATTATGTTTTGCACACAATAAAACCACAATAAAATCTACAGAGCTTTAATCATAAAATATAAAGTGATAACTGGTATTTATATGCATTTTATGCAAGGAGTCTGCTATACTGTTACAAAGATCTCATTGATTTACATTACAAGCTATAAGAATTGTATCTAGCTTTTTAGCCATACAAAAACACATGCTCCATATTATCCTATATTATACTATGAGCCTGATGTATCAAATGTGATTTAAAAAAAAAAAAAAAAAAAAAAAAGAGTTTGCATGCGTTTTTTTTTTATTAAGACTAAATTTGTATTATCTAAAGGGTAAATAAACTGTCAAAAAATCTTACTATTACATCATATGTAAGGTTAGCAGGGTTAAACAAAAGTAAATAAAAAAAAAAAACCCAAAAAAAAAACCAATGTTGCCATATTGAGTCTTCATAAAATCCTTGTAAACTTTCTGAGATGATGCATGTGCTACTTACATTACCAAACAGAATCACAATAATTCCTGCCACTGGACAAACAAATAGTCCTGCCCCAAACATTATCAGGCTGCACAAACGAGTAGAGCCATGTTTTGATAGCACTACAAACCACAGTCACAGTGTTTACACATTCTCCAAGGATCAACCCTTAAAAATGCATATTAAGCTGGGAGAGGAAAAAGATGACACGTTTACGGTAGATAATTAATGTTTGACAGGAGTAAAGAAAGATTTTCACCCAGAAAGAAGTGCACACTTGGTCTCACTGTTTTAAAATCCTGAAGTGAACACTTACTGTATGAGGCTTTGGTAGTTGTCTATCCGCACTCTGTAGTCCTCGCTCTGCTGGAGAGCCTGCAGGAGCTGATCCTCCAGCGACAGATTCTTCTCCACCTGACAATCACAACAGAATAAAAGTGATCAAAATAGCTGACATAATTGGAAAAAAATGGTTTTGGCCTGAGTTGCTAACTTGCATAAAGAAATGTGCAAACAAACAGGTCAATTTGCCACATTCAAATAAACATGAACACACAAATAATGCACCTGCTCATATTTCTGTACATTATTCCTCAGTGACAGAGTATAAAACAGATGACAAAGTGGATGTAACAATAGATGGAGAGACCAAATGTAAAAATTTAAGAATCTGCCACTGAAAAATACATAATGATTGACTGTTAATCTGAAGATCAGGAGTTATTGCCCCGCAAAAACTACTAATGCAAGTTTATACCAGTGTTTCCATCTGCAGCAGCTTGTTCCCCTGGTCCTGTAAACGCTCACGCTTCATTTCGATGACAAATAACAGACTCTCCTGCTCCTGCTCCCAGAATGCACCAGGGCTGCCATGAGTCTGGGACGAAAACACAGACACGGCTGAATACTGCAGCTCTCTGAAGCACGCTTTGCCAACAGATCTCCACTCTCGTAACAAACCTCAATATTTCTCTGAAGGTCTCTCTTGAGCGTGGACTCCTCCGCTCTGCGCTTTAACTCGTTGAACAGCTTCAGCTCTGACGTCAGCCCTTCAATCTGATCCTGAGTTCATAGGAAGTTCAGACCAATCACTTCAAAATCAAGTCTGGTTTGTCTAGCTTGACGTGGGAAGTATATTAGATCAACTCTCAATCAGATGTATTAAGGCAAATCAGAGCAGTGATGTTACAAATAGACATGCTTTACCTTCAAAGCATTCTCAGCTGCTGCATGAGACTCATTTAAAACATTCTTCTCTTCATTGTGTAATCGCTGTAGCTCTGCAAAGGAAACAATTATTGAATATTACTATTTACAAAAGATATTCTCTCTCTCTCTCTCTATATACACACACACATTTTTGCTATTGGTAAATGTGTTTGCCAAAGTTGCTTCACATTTCTGCATTTGTCAGCTGTTGTTAGTATAACAGTGCTGCTGTGCTCTGACCTTCTGTTGCGCTCTGATGCCGTTCTAAGGTGCTCCTCATCTGTTTTTCATGAAGATCATTTAGATCAGCAGTTATCTCTGTCTTTACCTGTTAACACATGACATGATGCATTTATTTATTATTTAATGACATAAGCAGCAAAGGCTATTTTCTTGGCAGAAATTAAAAAAGTCATAAGAAACAAATGATATACAGTAACAATGTTTTCAACATAATACTGTTTACATAAGATTAAGTTTGATATTTGATAGAAATTTGCCCAAGGATAAGTCTTGTTAAAAAAAAAAGTCCATTAATGACATTTCTGAATAAATCAATTCAAGACATGATACAGAAATTTGGATTTAAAAAAAAAATAAAATAAAATAAAAAAATAAAAAATAAATATGCAATAAAAATCACAAATAAATAATTAATTATAATTATATAAATTAATATTGATTAATAAAATACATTACAATCAACTACAATTAAAATAAAATAATAATAAAAATAAATTCTAAAATTCAAAATAGATCTGAATACTTGGCAAACTACCAGTCAAACTTATATACAAACCTGACTGAATTCTCATAAAAATGTATATATAGTATACATTTGCAAAACTATAATGAGCTGGAATGGAAAGGTAAGCAAAGGAAAAGGAAAGGAAAAGTAGTAAAGAAGTGCCTAGCACACATGTGAACTGGTTTAAAAAGCATCCCAAGATGCACCTTATAAAAGTATGTTTAGAGAATAGCCAGAGCTGGATCTTTCATTTTTATAATTATTTCACATGTTGGATTAAAAAACAAAAACAAAAAAAACAAAAAACAAAAAAAACCCTGACAAAACCTCCTTTGGAGGATGTCTTCACTTGTAAAAGCACTATTAAAAAAAATATATATATATATTTTTTTTAATTGTAAAAATGTTTTCTTTAAAGGATGTTATATTATTTATAAATAGCTTTTTATAAAAACAATAGAATGTTTTATGTAATGTTCCCATTTATGTTGGTATATAAATGTGTTTAATTGTTAAAAATATGACAAGTTCTATACTACAAAAACACTTCGGTAAAATGTTAACAAAAAAAAAAAAAAAGCCATTCCATCTTTGTTCTCTCTTGTTAAAACAAGCAGTGCTCTACTGTGTTTAAACACACAAACCAGCCCTCTTTACACTGCAATGAATAACATCCCTCCCTGCAAACAGGTTTAGCTTTGTTGGTCAGAGGTTAGCACAAGGACAGAAGTACCAAAGCACACGTTCCCAAAGTCTGTACAGACACCAGAACAACAGTGCACAGAATCGGCCTTGATCCCAATTATGCTGTAATGGAAAAGCATGTCTTGTTTATTGCCGCTGACAGCTTCATAATGTATAACCCGCTGACATAATCTGGGATCAGAATACTGGTCGTTCTTGCATGCCTACATGAAGCTACATGTACTTCACAAGACAAAAAGAAAGGGCTTTGAATACGAAGAGCTTTTAAACTCTACCTTCTCTATAATGCTGTGGACTAAAGTGCAGATGTCTCCAGGATGGTCCTTGAGGAGCTGGTCTCTCTCCTGGTCTCCTGAAGCCGACAAAACCGCATGTAGTATCTTTAGCTGACACTCATAGGTCTCCAACAGATTCTCCTCAGATAAGCGTGTACCTGGGGAGAGCAATTGAACACTACATTGTTTGCTCTATGGTTCATCTGAAACAATATCTCCATGAGCGCAAGCCAGGATCGCCCACGGCCAGCAACTCAAGAGTATTGACAGGTCCCTGCAACCCAACATCAGCACTACCAAACCCTGCGTTCTGCCAAGAACAACACACTTCACAACGGAATCGTGGGACATTGAAAAGACACGTATGAAAAGCACACATTAATAGATAACTGTAACAAACGCATCAGGATCTGGAAGTACAAAACAAGCTTTTCAGTCAATGCATTTTCTGAACATCTGCACACAGTCTCATGACATGATCAAGAGAAACCACATACCACTTCCATCTTGAAGTTTGATGTCCTTTATGTGCTTCTCAGCTCCTTGTGCTTTATTTTTTTTCTGAAAGACATTGCAGACACAGGATCAATCATTCAAAAACTAGTTGACAAACTCAATCTACATACTCAACTTTAACATTTCACAGAAGTGTCATATAAATTAATATTTGTTGCATTCCAAAGCAGTCCGACATTACCGGTGAGATATGCGCTCAAGATTGCACAACCATGACATCATTGACAAACCACTTCCAGTAGTGCAGCACACTTTGAAAACTTGAGGTGAATTTCTCAATAGGTGGAACAAGTGAAATCTAATTTACTTTAAAGGTGCGGTAAGTCATATTGACAGCTAGCAGTTGAAATGGGAATGAGCAAGCACAACTGACGATGGAAGGCGACCAGCCGTACACTGTAAGCTGATGA
>JAFVLL020020902.1:0-12710 GCA_021397915.2 Tor tambroides | reverse complement strand
CTCCTCGCAAGCGCCCTCCTGTGCCCGCTCCTCGCAAGTGCCATCCTATGTCTCCGCTGGTCCCGTCCAGCTCTCCTTCGTCTCCTGCGTCTCTGCTGGTCCCGTCCAGCTCCGCGCTGCCCGAGCGCCCCAAGAGTCCGCACTTCCAGAGTGCCCCCAAGTGTCCGCTCCTCACGAGTGCCCCCAAGTGCCCGATCCTCCAGAACGCCAACCAGATCAAGCCCCTACTTTCCCCAAGGACTTTTTGGGGGGGGTAGTAGGGCTCCTGCCGTAGAGGCGGGGGCTGGGGCCGCGGTCTCGAAGGCAGACCCGCCATGGCCGCCCGAGCTCCCTGTTCCGCCATGGCCGCCCGAGCTCCCTGCTCCGCCATGGCCTCCTGAGCTCCCTGCTCCATCATGGCCTCCTGAGTCTCCTGACCCGCCATGGCCACCCAAGCTCCCTGCTCCGCCATAGCCTCCCGAGTCCCCGGATCCGCCATGGCCACCCAAGCTCTCTGCTCCGCCATGGCCTCCCGAGTCCCTTGCTCCGCCATGGCCGCCCGAGTACCTAGACCCGCCATGGCTTCCGGAACGGGCGCCGCCCTGGAGGCCGGTAGTCCTGCCTCCTGGTCCCTGGAGGCCTCCAGAGCACCCACCCCCCCTCCCCGTTGGATGTTGCAAGGCGCGGGACGTGCCTTCTGGGAGGGGGGGAGTAGTGTCAGACTTTGTCTCTCTGTGTCCTGTGTTTTCCCTCCTCTCCTGCCCATATTTGGTTAGTTCCTGTTCCGTTCCTCGTTTCTTATCATTAGTTTATTAGTTCCCAGCCCTGTGTTGTTAATTATCTAGTTTAGTCTCCTGTTCCTAAACCCTGTGTTTCCCTGCCTCTGTGTCCGGTCTGATCGTCTTCATGTGGTTCCATGTGTCCTGCGATACCTGAGTTTTGTTTAATAAAGTGTTATTTGAAAAAGTTCCTCGCCTCCTCGTTTCCCTGCTCCTGTGTAGATTGTGACACAGAGTGACTTGCTGAAAGATTTTTTACCTCATATGGAAGCTGACAGCAGCTCGCAAACCTGTCTGAGGTTTCTCCAAACCCTTTTTATAGTCTGTGAAGACAGCTCATCAGATTAATGACAAAGCCAAACTGTAGATGATGCCTTCATTAAAAACATATTCTCGTTTCTGCTTCAGAAACCAAATGAGATTTTATCTTTATTTTTGTAATGCCATGTGCATGTCAAAAAGCACCTGCATAACTCATTTCATTTGTAGTTATTATACACAAAAGCAGTACATTTTCAAAAAATGGACAATCACAAGACAATGAACTATTGATGAACTATTGCATTTTGTACTTTTCTGCTACTAAACATAGATTTCAGTTCTATCAGATCAGTCTTAGATGTCATATGATCTGATCTATGATACTGACACGAGTAGAGAGGCTTGCAATCATGTTTTGTCTATCATTCAGGGAGATGAAATGGGGAATTATGAATCTGCTTGGACCATACGTAGAGGATCAACCATATTAATGGGGATAAGCCTCAGCTTTAAAGCTGCTTTTGATGCTTTCTGCAGAGCTCAAAGCACAAGCCATATGGTTTTAAATGATTTGTGGTCATTTTGGGGTAGTGTAAATCTCAGGCCTTAATCTTTACTGTTTTCATAAAACAGTTCTTTCACTATTTCATATAAAAGTTCTTTCACTATAATGCAAGAGATCTCTTGAATCGCTAGTTTATGGTTTATTTGCGTGTTTTATTTATATATAGTAACAGAGAAGAAACTGGCCTAATACTGTAAATGTCCTTATATAGGGTAAGACCACATTACTTGTATGAGCAACCAAGGCAATTTTTTTTATGGAAGTCTGTTTCCACCACGGAGAAAAAAAAAAAGAGAAAAGAAAGGTAATTGTGACTATTTATGTATGTATGTATGTATTTATTTTGTAATTCTACATTTATATCTTGCTATTTGCACTTTGTTTCTTACAATTCTGAGAAATGAGTCCATACTGTGTGATGTAAACTCAGAATTCTGAGAAAAAAGTCATAATTGCACAATGTAAACGAGAATGCTGTGAAAAAAAAGTAAAAAATTGCACAATGTAAATCAAGAATTCAGAGGAAAAAATCAGAACTGCATGATGTAAACTCAGAATTCAAAGAAAAAAATCTGAATTGTGAATGTAAACTCAGAATTGAGAGAAACAAAGTTTGAATTGTCAGATATAAACTCAAAATTCTGAGAAAAAAAGTTGAAATTGCCTTGTTAATTTTTTTCTTATCCCATGGAGGAAACAAACTTCCACACTTTTCTTTATAGTCATTTATCATAGTGTTTTCAGTGATGCTTAAGGCAAGCATCACAATTACTATTGATTATGATCACATATTACTTTGCTATGCAATTCTCGCCTAGTTCTTTTTGTCAGTTTAAAAACCTGCTTCATCTATAATGGCAGAGAATATTTACTCTGCTATTTATTGCAATCATTTTAATATGAAATTGGTATTTGACTCCAGATTGCACCAGCACCATAGGGTGGACTGAACATATACTGTAGCTGGTTTGCAATACTCCTCAGGAAGCCATTCATGTCCAACATGTAATTATATAACACAGAGGTCATCAACCCTGCTCCTGGGGACCCACTCTCCTGGAAAGTTTATTTCCAACCGGCTTCAGCACACCTGCCTGCAATTTTCAAGCAGTCTTGAGGAGCTTGATTGGCCGCTTCAGGTGTGTTTTGATTAGGGTTGTAGCTAAACTATTCAGGACAGTGGGTCCCCAGGAACAGGGTTGAAGACCTCTGATATAACATGTGAGCTATAAAACTGACAGCATGGCTCTCCAGCATTAGCTTTTTGATCTTCGGTGGTGTTGAGTCTGAGGTACATAGTTTAACAATTACTAATC
This sequence comes from Tor tambroides, assembly GCA_021397915.2. Taxonomy (NCBI): domain Eukaryota; kingdom Metazoa; phylum Chordata; class Actinopteri; order Cypriniformes; family Cyprinidae; genus Tor; species Tor tambroides. Next base: position 9,810 of record JAFVLL020020902.1, on the reverse strand, counting down.
CATTTCATGCTGTCTTGTGAAAGGCCATCTCTTTGTTTTTTGTTGTCAATATTACACCTGTTTTCAGCATGATCTGATTGGCCAATCAATATTATAAATGACTTCTGGGAATTGTGCATCACACAAACCCCTTTGTAACACTAATTGATGTCATGTGTAAATGGCTAGCCACAGGGAAATCATTTCATTGCTCAAAAAAAAAAAAAAAACCTATATAAAAACAGCTAAAAAAAAATCACCTTTTAAAAAATGAGGACTGTTCGTTATAGGCTATAGAATCTATCTATCTATCTATCTATCTATCTATCTATCTATCTATCTAAACAAAAATACAATAATCTGTGATCAGTAATCCTTCCACAAAGGAGTGGAAAATTTAAAGAGAGAAATTTCTAGAAAATTACCGGAAACTGTCCACCAATTATTTTCCTCGCAACCCTAATCCGTAATGATCAGCTTTTAATAGTTGAGTTTGTTAATTGGGAAAAGTAGAATTTGTCTTTGTGGTGCTTTGGAAAAAGTAAATGGAAGTTGTCGCTTATTCTGTCAAAATTATGTTTGTTTGTTTGTTTGGTTGGTTATTTTTTTCAAGCAACATGTACATTGTATTTTTTTTATATTATTGTAAGCGTATTACTAGTGCCTGTTTCATTCATTCATTCATTCATTCATTCATTCATTCATTCATTCATTCATGCATTCATTTGCAGTCCTGCATTGCAAGTGCAACTGAGAAGGTAATACTAATGTATATTTTCTCCTGGTATTATAAACCTCCTTGCAGTGCAAATTCACTGATATCTTTTGAGCATTATATTGGGTTATTGTTGTAAATGGACTTTAAAGGGAGTATAAATCAATGTACCTGATAACCTATAGAGAAACGAGCTTGCTGTCCCATCTATGAACCTCAATGATAACATAATTACTGTAATGCTTATCAAATCACAAAACACCCAATCGCATTATTCCTTCTCCTGACAAAAGGATTAAAATCACTTAAGATTGAAGGTCAGAAATAGCTCAACAAGATTTGAACATGTACTCTATTATAAAACCAGTGGTTCATAGTGATCTGTTTCAGTGCCTGTCAGAGAATGTCAAGGTTATTTGTAAAAGAAATATTCTCCTCTACTTTGCAAAGGGACGACGCATCTGTGAATCTACAGGCTACGGTCACAATACATCGATAACTGGGTTCACTCGAAACATCTGACACTTTTATATCAGCTCATTTCTATTATTTTTCATTTAGGTTTTTCAGTCACAACATGCCTTTGAAATTCACTTCTTTCAAACAGGAGCCACTTTTATCAATATCTGCAAAGAAAATGGAGATCATTGCATTATTTTTGACAGACAAGTAAAAATTGAAAAGAGAAGTGCCTTTAGAAGTTAATATATTGTTTGTTTCGTTTTATATCGAATGTAAGTATATCACTATCCTGTAGTCAACAGAAATCTATTTTATAATCAGATTTGTGAATCTATACATATGTTCGAGATGTTTTTATAAATTATTTTATATACCATTTTACTAAACGAACAGCCCTGCTTTGAAATCCCATGTCCAATAAATTGTTTCAGATTTCTGAAAACAAAGTCTCCCCCTCATGACGTGAGTCCAGCTGTTGTTATGGCAACCAGGGAGATTATTGGATGGCAGAAGAGGTCTAGATGTGCTCTTTTGGTATGCAGTCTTCCCTCTCAGTGATTACTTTCCCATTCTCACAAACTGTTCGCATCTCTTCAAAAGCATTTTTAAGAGTGTCCCTGTGCAGCACCACACATCAGACGGTTTTCATCTTTTTTTTTAGAAATGTATGGCCACTTAAAAGTCCTTGAAATGACAGATGAATGCATCGTTGTTTTGATTGCTTATTAATGGCCAAATGTAAAGCTGGATGACCTTATAAATTCATTATTCTATTAGCATCTTGTCACTTTGAGTTTATGATCTGGTTGCCCTTTGCTGGGCTAGATTAACGCAGCAACAAATCTGTGTTAAAATTGTCTGAAATTGTTATTAATACTGATGATTATAGTGAAGATGTAGTAATTCAACCTGCTATTATTGTGTTGGTTTTTTTTATTAAATAATGAGTCATGCAGTCATGCATTTCTATGCTTTTGAATACCCTGCTGAATATGTTAAAGTTCAAGATCTCAACCGTCCCTCAGTTTACAGAAACATTGTTTTCCTTTCAGACAATCCAGTTCTCTCCGAGTGAAGCGTGACTTCCTGGAGTATATTCCTGGAGTTTTATCTTCTCTTTTCCCTGCTCTCAGACTCATCTGGACCAGGTAAATCCACACATGCACACATGCATGCAAATTTGAGTGATAAGTTTCGATTGAAATTGAGTGGTACCTTTTGAATTGTGTTGAAACTATTTTATTGGCAACTCTTTAAACTTTGGAAGCATTCACAAAGAACTAAGCATTATTTATTTGCACATCAGGTGAAGTGGGAAAAAAAAACAAAAAAAAACATGCCCAGAAATGTTTTACTGAGCAATAATGACTATTAACATTAATACAGATTTTTGCAATAAATGATTTTTAATTACTTTTCTTTCTTTTTTAACACTACACGGCCTAATTATTATTCTACTACAATAAAAATCAAATGAATAACAACAACAACAACAACAACAAAGCAACAACATCAGTATTTCTAGTTGTTTTTATCTTTCTTTTGGGCAAGATTACTTTTGCACAAATAACCTTGCCCAAAACGAACAAGGCAAATTTGTGTTTCCACTTATGTTTTAAAACAACCAGTAAAGTGTTTTGTTGTTATTAAAATATTCATAATGCTACATATTTTTTACTTGTCTGTGATGTAAAAGACATTTATGTAATATATACCTTATTTATATGCCAAAGATACTGGAATATATATTGTATGGAGTAATATTTAGTTCATTTCAGAATTTCAAGAATTGTAAACCCTCTTAAAATATTTTATTTATCATCGTAATGCTTGTGAAAAATTAATTAAATAAATAAATGATTTGGCTGTTCATTAGTCCTTATAAAGCACATATTTATGCCTTTTTCTGCATGAGCATATTTTAGATTCAAGGATTCGCCAAGGAAATTGTGCTGTTTTTGGGGGGTTAATAAAGCAAAATGTATAAAATAATCCTAATTTACATGGACCTGAGATATATTTGCACTGAAATTAATGTCAATGACATAATTGAAATAGACATTAATGACATAGGCTCCAATAGACATTATTCTGTTACATATTATATAATCGTCACTCCTCCAGAATATCAATCTTAATACCGCAGACCAAAATACAGTCTATGGTATAGTCTATATTAGCTTAATGACTGCAGATAATGTGGGTGTTGGATGTAAAATGCCCTCATTATCTTGACAAAACGATTGTTAAACTACACGCTGAGGATTCACCTCACGCAGAAAGACTCCGACAAGTCGCAACACAAAAGACACGCTGGTGCATGGAATCTGATTACTTCAATCTTTGTGCATCTTTTATTCATGATGGGTATTGTATGGTGTGTGAAATGGAATTGGTGTGATTTGAAGATTCTGCATATTATAAAACATATTTCCACATAATGCATGTTGTTTTTTTTTGTTTTTTTTTGACAAGGTCATTACTGATGTAGCTGACTGCATCCTTCCCCTGAACACGGTCTGGGTTAAACTGAGTTACCCCATTGTGCTGATTCAGAACTGGCTTTCCTCAGTGGATGCCAAACTATAACTCATCTGAGATCTGCACGAACAGGTAATATCTGTCAAAATATTCGAAAATGGCTCAGATATTCTCATGATACCATAAAAGATTAATTAACTCTGTCTGAAGTCTATCCCCAGATATTAATTGTGAGGTAACTAGAAGCTTAAAGCTGAATCTGATCTCTTTACATATAGTTTGCTAGGGCAAGCATCGATAGTACTATGGCTTATTCTAAAAGTGAAGGATTACAATAAATATTTAACACTGTTATTAAATGTGCAAATAGCTTGTCTTGAACAACATGAACAATCTGAAATTGCATGCTTGTAGAGAGGGCTTTTTTTCTTCAGAAAATATGTTTATACACTACCATTCACCAACTTTTAAAATGTTTTGGGAACAAGTTGGAGTAAAACACCAAGTGTAAATGGGAATGTGTGTCTCTTTCACCTTAATTCCAGGTGTAAGCAGGGCTTTACTGACCTAAAACCTTTTGAACGGTAGTATATATCTGCATAGTTTTCCAGCCAGCCGAACACCAAACATAATGGCTCAAGTGCAGCTGTTTGCGTTTCAAATATTTAAGCCATTACTATGAATGTTTCATCATATTTACAGAAATATCTGTGGCTGCAGTGTTCCCTTCACACAGAAAAACATCAGTCCATTCGGCAACGATCTGAGGAGTGTTTCTGGTACATATGTTCAGACCCCTGCTGAACAGAAATACTATAGTTTCTCTCTATATCTTCCTTTTAAATAAATATGTATCAGATGAATATTGTACTCAGCATCATTTGAATCTTCCTCTCCAGGCTTTGATCTCACGCCTTCATGTTCCCAAACAACATTTACGCAAAGATCAAGACGATTAATGGTACCGATGCAGATCCGAAGATGTTATTATTGTAAGAGAAAATTGCATAACCAATAACACTGTTTATCTGTTGTCTTTAAGGTTTGTTTTTCTGCTTGATGTCAATAACGTTTGATAATAATAATTGCTATTTCATTGCGGTCCCCCTTATAGCATTGATATCAGCGAGTGAATGCAATTGTGCTCATCAACAACCTCACTGATGTCTAATCAGTTTCTTTGTAACATTTCTGATTACTTTTGAATGCAGATGATGATTAAATAATCTGACACTGATGAAAACTCAACATAAACTGCAGAAATAACAGTACATGTCAGATTTGCTTGTATAAATAAAGCAAAAAGCAAAAAAAATTTGTGATTTTACCATGATAAAGAGGTGTTGTTAGGCACATTACAAAGCCTCGGTACAGTATTCTTTCATTGAGATGGCTATAGCCACTATACAAAAGCAAATGAAATTGAATAAACAATCATTCAGACAAGTAGTTCGGTAGCTGTTTTTGGTTGCCATATTTACAGTGTATAGTATTCAGCTGATATGTGGCGACAGGTGTGCATAATTTACAGTGGCTTTGAAAGCGGTTTACCTAATAAGACTGAGCGGGAACCCTACGTTTTATAAATGCATATCAATAATAGGAACAAGCAGGGCAGCATACTGACCGCATGTATGCTGAACATAATGAGATGCTTTAAAGGGAATCCAACTGGCATTTCAGGAGTTTTGTGTACTTCTAAATAATTGATGCCGAGCCACATTCATTGGCATGAGCTGGCGTGTGCTAGCTAACCTTCTGGTTCACACGCCGTATGACGAATACGAACCTAAATATTACATCAGACAGCATTTAAATTAGCATTTTAATGGAATTTTCTCTCTGTACAAGAGCCACTGAGGCAGTGTTTCTATTTGGTGTGTACAATTGCACCATGAATAATGTGTTACTCAGTGATGAGATGTAAAAGTTAAATATAATTGGACACCATAAATCCAAACCGTTCTTTTTCATGAGAGCTCACTTGTTCTCCCTGAGTTTGAAGTATGGCTTCATAAAATTGCATGAATAGAGAGAAAATTTGTTCAGTTCAGTAAATAGAAACAAAATTTGTAGGAATGATCATTTATTGTTAGCAGACTTCACTGGTTTAAACATTAGAGGCAAAATGGTAGATGCTTAGTTCTAGTGACACTATAATCAACAGTAAACTGTGAAATCTCTGGTTAAATAACATTTCCTAATAATATTTATTGTTTAATAACGTCTAATAGCAGTCATATTCTCTCTCATATTCATAGATATATTCTAAATAAAGTCTATGAGATACACCAGTCTGCATTAATATAATCATAGTGCTGGATTTAGGGGATCACATTCATATAATAATAACCTTTATTTAAAAAGGTAAGTCAGTTGAGAACCAGTTCTCATTTACAATGACGACCTGGCCAAGAGGCAGCATAAAAGGCAGGTACAATACAATAAAGACAGTTACAAATAACACAATTATAAAAAAGTGACATAAAAACAAGCAGATAACTAAAAACAATGATCTTCTTAAAAGAAGAGAGCGAAATGCATGAACTAAGCTTTAAAGTCATCTGCAGCAGAAAACTGAAAAGAGCAATGACCACAGACTTTAGGTAGGTAGAAATTAATAAAACTACTAGAGGATTGGAATGACAATTTATTGTTAGCAGACTTGTGCATATTTGAGTGTGCAAGTACTATATGTTATATTGATATGTATCAATGTATTGGCAGCATTTAAAATTGGAGGACTTTTTCGCCTGCAGCTTTAGATATGTACAAATCATTGAAATCATGTATCGCTGAAATTGTGAAAACTGTGGTATTCAATGTTTAGAAACAGTTGCGTAACATGACTGGAGACACTTCCAAGAGAGACCTTTTTAGTTATTTTATTATTATTTATATACTGCTATTATAGCATTTATAAATATTTACACTCTAAAAATGTTGGGTTAAATATGGACTAACCCAGCGATCGGGTTGATTCCAACCAACAGTTGGGTTAAATGTTTAACCCAACCTTCTGGGCAGTAACGCAACCGCTGGGTCAAAACAATCCAATCACTGGGTTTGTCCATGTTTCACCCAGCGCTGGGTTATATAACCCAGCATTTTTTAGAGTGTGGAATTCACATTTTTACTATCATTTTTTCATTTTTTATGTTAATTTTAGTTTGAATGATTTTGTTTGTGCTTTTGTCAGTTTTATTATTAGTTGATTATTTTGTTACTGTATATTTATATTTAGCTGTAATTTATTATTTTAATTAAAAAAATAATTTAAAATTTGTTAAGTTAGTTGTCAAACATTTCTAACGGCCATTTATTTATTTATACATTTTTTATTTTATTTATTAAAACACTTTTTAATAGTTTCAAGTTCGATGCACAACAACACTGACCCAGAGGGGGCAAATTAGTCATTTACACTCTTATTCTTAATGAATTAAATTCTCATCAGTGTAAGAAATGATAGTACATTTGCATGTTGCATGTACATGCATAAATATTCTTATGTTTTAGATGCTGTCAGTACGTTGATGTTGAACTTTTCAGTATCTGATTGAGCAATGCAAAAACTGCATATGAATACTAACAAGCTGATGTTGTTTTTAAATAGGCTGCTGACATAAATGTTGCAGATTCAGCCCCAAATGGATAATAATCCAGGAGTGATCCAGCTCATGTACCTTTATGTAAGACATCTAACCCCAGGCCAGATTTCTCCAGGGTCGCCTTAAAATTAGTTAGTGAAGTTGTTACTGTTACTTGGCTATAATTTTCTTTCATTGTTTTTGTTGTCAGCCAGTGGATAGTGGAGAAACGAACACTATAGTTGCCATATACACTCCGCTCTCTAATGATTACCAATTACTGGCAGCTGTGTTACTATAATGGCAAGGTTTTAAAAGTCAATTGGACTTTCAGATGGCAGTACAGCTGGAGGATTGAGTTGAGGAATTCTAATATACCTGGAGAAAGCTGTCCGTTAGCATTCCCATTCATTTCGGTGGCAACTGCTCGGCTGGTGGAATTACACAGCCTGCATGCTGCCATCTTTGCTGCAGTCAGAAAGTGTTTATTTTTTTGTCCACTCACCAGGAGCCAGTTACAGCAGCAATCTGTGAGTTTTAACGTATCGTAGTACTACTGTATCTGTATAATGTACTATATCTGATAGCTACACTATTACATAAGTTTAGTTAAGGCATACGTTTAATGGCAGATAGATATATATCAATAACACTTTACAATAAGGTTCCTTTAATTAGCCTGAAAGTGGTCATAGCTGTGCTTTATCGTGAATAAAACACAGCTGCTGACCAATCAGAACCAAGGACTGGAACTAACCATTTGGTAACACTTTCTTTCGATAGTCCACTTTAGACATTCCACTAACAGTAAGTAACTTTGCAACTACATAGCCAACTAGCAGTCATTAGAGTATTAGTAGACTGTCTGCTTCTTCTAACACTTTATTTTGATGGGTCCACAACATACAAGATACTGACTATGAGAAACTTTGCAAGTATATGTCAACTTATTCTACTAACCCTAAACCTACCCTACTGAGAGTTAGTAGACATATAGTTGCAAATTAATGAGAATTCGTTGACATGTAGTTGACATGTAGTTACAAAGTTACTTATAGTTAGTAGAATGTCTAAAGTGGACTATCGAAATAAAGTGTAACCAACCATTTTATAATACAGTAATACAATAAGCTTTCAGTGAAGCAACTCAACGTTCCTTCATTACGAGTTCTAAATTGATGTTTTCAAATTAGTAACAGAGGCTTGGACCTATGGCTTTATTTCCCATATTATCCCAAAGTTTTTCTCACCTCTCATCTTTTAACCCAATCTCCGGTGGCACTTGATATGTTTACTTTGAGTAGAGTCTTACGTAGCTCTGTACCAACACCAAAGTTATTTTGAGGCTAGTTTATTTTCTTTTGTTTCTGTTCTGTTGTTGTGACCTGTCAGTCTGACCGTGGGTCATAACACTTGAAAATGAAACACACCTGCTACACAGAAATTGTTTTCTCTGTTTGTGTTTGAGGTTGTGTGTGTTGTATTCAGCTGTATTTTTGTAGGGGCACGGTAAGGACACGTCCTGCCAGTCTATGTCCCAAAATGAGAGCTTTATCTTATTTAATCATGCTGAGCCAGCTCATTACTTGTACCCTTTAGTAAAGCACAGTCTAGTTAAGAGAAATCCCTCAATCCTGTTGGATACCAGCCCGGCCTAACCTACAAACCTAAATCCTGACAACCTTCATTTTCAAGCAGTAGACATAAGCAGATATGCTTTATATTATATCCCTACTTGCCCTTTTAAATGGTTTATTATATTGTTCATAGTTCAAATGCTGATAGCGTCATAAAATAATCGTGTTAAACACACAGAGAGGCTAAATGGATCTGGATGTTGCATTCATATCGGTGTAATCAAGATTATTACATGGCTCACATTAATACTTGATTCTGATTGGACAGCCAGGAAATGATCTGGTTAAATATTTATGTATACGTTGCATAATATTTTATGCTCTCTTTCTTCATACATGATAAAATCATTTTGACTCAAATCAGTATTTCATGTTCATTTATTTATTTATTTAAGTAGCCATGCAATAAGTGGAATAATGTGCAGTCAGATATACAGTCACTATAGCAACACAAACTGTATGAATGGGCAGTGTTGGGAAGGTTACTTTGTAAATGTAATAGGTTACAGATTACAAGTTACCCTACTTAAAATGTAATAAGTAGTGTAACTTTTCAATTACTTTATTAAAGTAACATAACTGATTACTTTTTGATTATTTTTCTAAATTCCTAATGTTTTCAACTGTTAATCACTTTCAAACATGTAAAGCAGACAGGGTTAAACCTGTTAACCCGCTCCAGGACGCCAACGCACCGAACGCTCTTTGTTTGCACATGTCATTGTTTTGGAATAGAATATATGAAGCGGGACAAAGTTAATCTTGACAAACTATATATCATTCTGAAGGTCTAAGCCTCGAGCATCGACGATTGATCGCTGTTTTTTCGATTGAAAGCTTATAAGGTATGCATTTGCTACATTTGTGTAAGCAGTACACATCAAAACATGCAGAATGAAAAAGCAGTACCTACCGTTATCATTGTAATAACGAGTCACAAACGCGT